>WFAB01002314.1:0-22500 GCA_018977245.1 Lethenteron camtschaticum | reverse complement strand
TATCGAGATTGATGGATTTCGCGACCCGTAATGTTTCGCCGGGAAATTGCCTCGATTTGGAAATGATAGGGGTGGTGGTGGTGGGTGGTGGGGTGGTGGTGGTGGTCGGGTGGTGGTGGGGGGNTGGTGGTGGGGGNAGGTGGTGGTGTGGGGGTGGTGGTGGGGGGNAGGTGTTTTATTTTCTCTCCTCCAGCACCTCCTCCAACTCCTCCTCCTCCACCTCCTCCCTCCTCCTCCCCTACATCATCTCTACATCTCTGAGTCTCTGACCCATAGACTCAAATAGAGATCCATAGACTCACACAGTGGCCCACAGACTCACACAGAGACCATAGACTCACACAGAGACCCACAGACTCACACAGTGACCATAGACTCACACAGAGATCCACAGGCTCACACAGTGACCATAGACTCACACAGAGATCCACAGGCTCACACAGAGACCCACAGACTCACACAGTGGTCCACACACTCACACAGACACCCATAGACTCACACAGAGACCCATAGACTCACACAGAGACCCACAGACGCACACAGAGACTCACAGACTCACACAGAGGCACCACAGACTCACACAGAGGCACCCACAGACTCACACAGAGGCACCCACAGACTCACACAATGACCCACAGACTCACACAGAGACCCACAGACTCACACAAAGATCCATAGACTCACACAGAGACCCACAGACTCACACAGTGGTCCACACACTCACACAATGACCCACAGA
The DNA here is from genome assembly GCA_018977245.1 of Lethenteron camtschaticum. Lineage (NCBI taxonomy): Eukaryota > Metazoa > Chordata > Hyperoartia > Petromyzontiformes > Petromyzontidae > Lethenteron > Lethenteron camtschaticum. Next base: position 21,761 of record WFAB01002314.1, on the reverse strand, counting down.
CTCACGCAGATTGAACACTCATTTATTTCGAATTGATGTTTACTTTTGTTATCCTTCCCCACACCTCCTAATTCTCCCCCACCTCCTCCCCCACCACCTCCTCCCCCCACCACCTCCTCCCCCACCACCTCCCCCCACCACTCCTCCTCCCCTCCCCCCATCAGAATCGGAGGAAATCCGCAAGATCCGTTCGTCCATCGATGCGGGGATGGCTCAGAACGCCGCCCAACTGCAGGCCTACCTCACGACGTGGGTCGCCTACCGCGAGATCTGGGAGATCAACAAGGACGCCTTCATACGCCGCTACCAGCGACAGAACCCGCCCGTGTCCTCCTTCGACGGAGACATCGGAAGGTAACGGAGCGAGCGAGCGCGCCAGGGAGAGAGAGAGAGACGGAGAGGTCACGTGCGTCAGATAGCAGACGTCGAATGCCTCGGCCTGGTGCGCAGGAGGTCGTGTAGATTTGGAGTCTGCGTCTCTATCTCATCATCATCATCACGGTGGCTAGGAGGTGTTGACTACCTCGCCTGGTGCGCAGGAGGTCGTGGTTTGATCCGAGCCTGATGACGCCTGCTGCTGTAGATTTGGGGTCTGTGTCTCTATCTCTCATCATCATCACGGTGGCTAGGAGATGTTGACTACCTCGCCTGGTACGCAGGAGGCGGGGTTCGATCCCGATCCTGACAAGCTGCTGTAGATTTGGAGTCTGCGTCTCTCTCTCTCTCTCATCACGGTGGCTAGGAGATGTTGACTACCTCGCCTGGTGTGCAGGAGGTCGTGGGTTCAATCTCAACCCTGACGTCTGCTGTATGGGAGTGGTAGTGTAGCGGTTTGCGCGTTGCGCTACGAACCTGGCAAACCGGGTTCGATGCCCGCTCACGGCCAACACCAGTGGCTATTATCTGGACCGGTGCAGGCCTCTCCTACGTCGACTCAGCCTCAAATGATGCCAGGTTCTCGCTCGCAAAAGAGGTTTTCAATCTCAAGGATATTTACTTGGATAAATAACGGTGAAAGAACACAAGTTAAAACATCGTCACTGGGAGACAAAGGCGGCCGGGCGTGGTGTTGGCCACCCACCTCCTCGTGTGAATGAGTGAGTGGAGTTTGTATGATGTCCCCCTGTCCTACAGAGTGAGTGAGTGGAGTTTGTGTGATCTCCCCCTGTCCTACAGAGTGAGTGAGTGGAGTTTGTGTGATCTCCCCTGTCTACAGAGTGAGTGAGTGGAGTTTGTATGATTTCCCCTGTCCTCAGAGTGAGTGAGTGGAGTTTGTGTGATCTCCCCTGTTCTACAGAGTGAGTGGAGTTTGTATGATCTCCCCTGTTCTACAGAGTGAGTGAGTGGAGTTTGTATGATCTCCCCTGTCCTACAGAGTGAGTGGAGTTTCTACAATCTCCCCCTGTCCTACAGAGTGAGTGAGTGGAGTTTGTATGATCTCCCCTGTCCTACAGAGTGAGTGAGTGGAGTTTGTGTGATCTCCCCTGTTCTACAGAGTGAGTGGAGTTTGTATGATCTCCCCTGTTCTACAGAGTGAACGAGTGGAGTTTGTATGATCTCCCCCTGTCCTACAGAGTGAGTTGAGTTTCTACAATCTCCCCTGTCCTACAGAGTGAGTGTGGAGTTTGTACGATCTCCCCTGTCCTACAGAGTGAGAGAGTGGAGTTTGTGTGATCTCCCCCCGTTCTACAGAGTGAGTGAGTGGAGTTTGTGTGATCTCCCCCTGTTCTACAGAGTGAGTGTAGTTTGTATGATCTCCCCTTTCCTACAGAGTGAGTGGAGTTTGTGTGATCTCCCCCTGTTCTACAGAGTGAGTGTAGATTGTACGATCTCCCCCTGTCCTACAGAGTGAGTGAGTGGAGTTTGTATGATCTCCCCCTGTTCTACAGAGTGAGTGAGTGGAGTTTGTATGATCTCCCCTGTTCTACAGAGTGAGTGAGTGGAGTTTGTATGATCTCCCCTGTTCACAGAGTGAGTGGAGTTTGTATGATCTCCCCTGTTCTACAGAGTGAGTGAGTGGAGTTTGTATGATCTCCCCTGTTCTACAGAGTGAGTGAGTGGAGTTTGTATGATCTCCCCTGTTCTACAGAGTGAGTGAATGGAGTTTGTATGATCTCCCCTGTTCTACAGAGTGAGGAGTTTGTGTGATCTCTCCCTGTCCTTTAGAATGAGTGAGTGGAGTTTGTATGATCTCCCCCTGTTCTACAGAGTGAGTGGAGTTTGTACGATCTCCCCTGTCCTACAGAGTGAGTGTAGATTGTACGATCTCCCCTGTCTCACAGAGTGTGCCTGACCCTGACATCAGTGCCCACCCACTCTATTTTCTTGGATTTTTGTTGCACTCAGTCACATATTCACTTTAAGATGTTTTTTGTTCATGTTTTGTGTTTTTCTTCGTGGCGGTTGCACCCGATTCAAGAGCCGAATGGCTCACGGGGCTACACACCTAATCAATGAAACTTGAACATCTTGAACAACTTGAACTTGAACCCCACTCCGCCCACCGCCAGGTACGCCGAGGTCGCCAACAACGTGCAGAAGGAGGAGACGGTGCTTAGCGTCCAGTTCGTGCTACTCGACTGCTCCCCGCTGAAGCTGTCGCTGCTCCGACACTGCAGCGAGTGGCAGGCCAAACTCACATCGCTGCTCGCGGACATGGCGGGCGGGCAGCTGCGTGAACTCCACGCCTACATGAGCGACAACGGAGAGAGGTGACGAGAGAGAGAGACGGAACCCCGCGGGCTAAGGTCACCTCCGACCCGCGATCGTTCCGGCGCTGTGGCACACCGAGCCTGTGTGCCACAGCCCNGGCAGCGTTCGCCTGCCCCCCGCGGCGATGTGGAGGCCGAGTTGACCTAGGGGAGGCCCGGTAACGGTTGTGATTATACGATGATTATCGTCGGCAGGTCGTTGGTCGCGAGCGGGAATTGAACTCCCGGTCGCCAGGTTCGTAGGGCAGCGTAGCGCTAAACTCCACTCACTCACTCTGTAGGACAGGGGGAGATCATACAAACTCCACTCACTCTGTAGGACAGGGGGAGATCACACAAACTCCACTCACTCTGTAGGACAGGGGAGATCACACAAACTCCACTCACTCTGTAGAACAGGGGAGATCACACAAACTCCACTCACTCTGTAGGACAGGGGAGATCACACAAACTCCACTCACTCTGTAGACAGGGGAGATCACACAAACTCCACTCACTCTGTAGGACAGGGGAGATCACACAAACTCCACTCACTCTGTAGAACAGGGGAGATCATATAAACTCCACTTACTCACTCTGTAGAACAGGGGAGATCATACAAACTCCACTCACTCTATAGAACAGGGGAGATCACACAAACTCCACTCACTCTGTAGGACAGGGGNAGATCACACAAACTCCACTCACTCACTCTGTAGACAGGGGAGATCATACAACTCCACTCACTCTGTAGACAGGGGAGATCACACAAACTCCACTCACTCTGTAGAACAGGGGAGATCATACAAACACCACTCACTCTGTAGAACAGGGGAGATCACACAAACTCCACTCACTCACTCTGTAGGACAGGGGAGATCATACAAACTCCACTCACTCACTCTGTAGAACAGGGGGGATCATACAAACTCCACTCACTCACTCTGCAGAACAGGGGAGATCATACAAACTCCACTCACTCTTTAGACAGGGGAGATCACACAAACTCCACTCACTCACTGTGTAGAACAGGGGAGATCACACAAACTCCACTCACTCTGTAGAACAGGGGAGATCACACAAACTCCACTCACTCTGTAGGACAGGGGAGATCATACAAACTCCACTCACTCTGTAAACAGGGGAGATCACACAAACTCCACTCACTCACTCTGTAGAACAGGGGAGATCATACAACTCCACTCACTCTGTAGAACAGGGGAGATCATACAAACTCCACTCACTCTGTAGAACAGGGGAGGTCACACAAACTCCACTCACTCTGTAGGACAGGGGAGATCACACAAACTCCACTCACTCACTCTGTAGGACAGGGGGAGATCATACAAACTCCACTCACTCTGTAGAACAGGGGAGATCACACAAACTCCACTCACTCACTNTGTAGAACAGGGGAGATCATACAAAATCCACTCACTCACTCTGTAGAACAGGGGAGATCACACAAACTCCACTCACTCTGTAGGACAGGGGAGATCATACAAACTCCACTCACTCACTCTGTAGAACAGGGGAGATCATACAAACTCCACTCACTCACTCTGCAGAACAGGGGAGATCATACAAACTCCATTCACTCTGTAGAACAGGGGAGATCATACAAACTCCATTCACTCTGTAGAACAGGGGAGATCATACAACGCCACTCACTCTGTAGAACAGGGGAGATCATACAAACTCCACTCACTCACTCTGCAAACAGGGGAGATCATACAAACTCCACTCACTCTATAGACAGGGGAGATCACACAAACTCCACTCACTCACTGTGTAGAACAGGGGAGATCACACAAACTCCACTCACTCACTCTGTAGACAGGGGNAGATCACACAAACTCCACTCACTCACTCTGTAGAACAGGGGAGATCACACAAACTCCACTCACTCTCTGTAGAACTGGGAGATCATACAAACTCCCTCACTCTGTAGAACAGGGGAGATCATACAAACTCCACTCACTCTGTAGAACAGGGGAGATCATACAAACTACACTCACTCTGTAGTACAGGGGAGATCATACAAACTCCACTCACTCACTCTGTTGAACAGGGGGAGATCACACAAACTCCACTCACTCTCTCTGTAGAAAGGGGAGATCATACAAACTCCACTCACTCACTCTGTAGAACAGGGGAGATCATACAAACTCCACTCACTCACTCTGTAGAACAGGGGAGATCATGGTGGATATCGCTACGACTGAGTGGTGTGGCCGTGGCATCGGCGCGGTTAAAGAAACGAAAAGCGCACGGCGTGAAACGAAACCGCACACAGAGAGACGGAGAGCGTGAATGCGAGAGGAGCGAGCGGGCGAGCGAAATAAGAATAATACGTTTGCCTTGTCATAATTCCACGTGAACGCCGGATCCTGCGGGCGGGCAAGAGACAGACGGAGGGGAATGCGAGAGGTCACGGTTGCGGAGTGAAATTTAAAAAAAGGTAGTATAAAAATAAATCATCGTCTAGGAGCATCGCCTCAGCGGCGGGGCGACGGCGGTGGTGGTGGTGGTGGCCAGGACCACGCGGAGTCGGTTGTTATTTTATCGGCGGCTGGCGGGCGAGGGAGGAGGATTTTTTTTCTCGTCAGCCGACGACACCGCGGGTTTCCCCCGGACAAGATCACGGCTCTTCGCTGCCCAGGCTCGGATGTCAATCACCGTGGGCGGTGTGGGTGGGGTGGTGGGTGGGGTGGTGGTGAGTGGGTGGTGGGGTGGGTGGGNTGGGTGGGGTGGTGGTGGGTGGGGTGGGTGGTGGTGGGTGGGGGGTGGGTGGGGTGCCGCGCAGTGGGGTTATTTTCCAGGGCGACCGTCGGGTAGATATCTCTCGCTCGCCCTTTCTTACTCTCTCGCTCTCTCACTCTCTCTCGCTCACTCTTTCTCTCACTCTTTCTCTCACTCTCTCTCACTCTCTCTCACTCACTCTTTTCTCTGTCACTCACTCTCACTCTCTCGCTCACTCTTTCTCTCGCTCTCACTCGCTCTCACTCTCTCGCTCTCTCTCACTCACTCTTTTCTCTGTCACTCACTCTCACTCTCTCGCTCACTCTCTCTCGCTCGCTGTCACTCTCACTCTCTCGCTCGCTCTCTCTCACTCGCTCTCTCACTCTCGCTCTCTCTCTCACTCTCTCGCTCGCTCTCACTCTCTCGCTCGCTCTCCACGATGCGTCGTCACGATCACTGAAGGGCAAGCGTTGCAAGCTGTCGCTAATGATAGCTCAACCAAGTGGCTCAGCGTCATCATCGTCATCACGTGCACATTTCTTATCTCTCTCGCCCTGCTATGCAGGAGGTCATGGGTTCGATCCCTGACCTGACGCCTGCTGCTGTATATTTGGAGTTTGTTGTATCTCTCTCAGCATCATCATCACGGAAGCTAGGAGATGTGGACTACCTCGCCTGGTATACAGGAGGTCGTGGGTTCGATCCCAATCCTGACGCCTACTGTATATTTGGAGTTTGCGTGTCTCTCTCATCATCATTATCACGGTGGCTAGTAGATGTTGACTACCTCGTCTGTATACAGGAGGTTGTGGGTTCGATCTCAACCCGGACCACCGCTGTATGTTTGGGTTTTGCGTCTCTCTCTCTCCCATCATCATCATCATCATCACGGTGGCTAGGATATGTAACACGGAGGCTTTCGCGACCAATATCATCCATAATAGAGGTGTTTTGGGTTAGATCGCATAAATGTATAAATGTGTCATCGTTAAACCCGCCACCACCTGACACAGCCAACCAGTAAGGGTTGTCACGTAAACAGACCGTGGCCAATTCGTCACTAGTACAGCACTAGTGTGTAGTGTATAGTAGTGTGTAGTGTATAGTGTGTAGTGTATAGTGTAGTGTAGTGTATAGTGTAGTGTACTAGTACAGCACCACCGGTTGTGTGTTGGAGAGCCAAGCCACAACATTTACAATCTGAGCACGACGCTTCGCCTGATGAAGCTAGTCGCGATTACATGCGAAACGTCGTGCTCAGATTGTAAATGTTGCGTGTCTTGGCTCTCCGTACGTCCGCCATACCTTCACCGCGTGTGCATTCACCGTACGTTCACCGGCGTGTGTTCACCGCGCCTTCACCGTACAATCACCGCGCTCCCTTCTCACGTGCGTGCGTTCACCGTACGTCCGCTGCACGTCCGCCGTACCTTCACCGCGCTTGCGTTCACCGTGATGTGGCGTTAACCATCCCGATTTAAAGCTTTCGTGACTGCAGGCATTCATCTTCTTGGTTCTTTCGGTAAAGTCACGTAGAATGGAAATAATAAAATAATAATTAAAAAACAACATACATAATAAAAAATATAAAATAAAACATAATAAAATAATTCTCACGACGTTCGGCCACAACGCAGGCAGCCGTCCTCAGGTGAAGAACAGCCCGGAAGACAGCGCTGACCTGTTCTTCACCTGAGGACGGCTGCTTGCGTTGTGGCCGAAACGTCGTGATAATTATTTATATGTTTTTTTATTATTATTATTTTATTATTTCCATTCTACGTGACTTTACCGAAAGAACCAAGAAGACGTTCACTGTTCGTTCACCGCACGCCCACCGCAACGTTGTCCACCACGCGTTCCACTCAGCGCCGACTCCCCCGTCTCTCCGAACGCGGCAGGGTGAGCCGCCCCCGCGCACGCTGGACGAGCTGGGGGACGCCCTGCGTCTCCTGGGGCCCTGCAAGCCGAGGGCCGCGGGTGGCCGCCCGCCTGGACCCATCCACGAGCAGTTCGCCATCCTGCACAAGCACGAGGTGCCCGTCGACGCCGAGGTGAGGCGGTAGGGGTGGCGAGGGTGGGGTCGGGGGTTGCACACTGAACGATACACTACACGCCCCCCCCCACCAGCTGCCACACACCCCAACCGACCCTCGCTCCAACCGCCAACCAGTACAACACCCCCCACTTCGACCGCCACCAACTGCCACTCACTACAACATCCCCCACTTCAACCGCCACCAACCGCCACTCACTACAACATCCCCCACTTCAACCGCCACCAACCGCCACCCACTACAACATCCCCCACTTCAACCACCACCAACTGCCACCCACTACAACCGCCCCTCACAAACCGCCACACACCTCAAACCGACCCTCACTCCAACTGCCACCCACTACAACCGCCCCCACCAACTGCCACCAACCGCCACACACCCTAACTGACCCCCACAAACTGCCACCAACTGCCACCACTACATCCACCCCCCACCAACCACCACCAACTTCCACACACCCCAACTGACCCCCACACCAACCTCCACCAACTGCCACACACCTCAACCGACCCCGCTCCAACCGCGACCAACTGCCACCTGCTGCAACATCTCCCCACTTCAACCGCCACCAACTGCCACCCACTACAACATCCCCCCACTTCAACCACCACCAACTGCCACCCACTACAACATCCCCCCACTTCAACCGCCACCAACTGCCACCGCTACAACATCCCCCACTTCAACCGCCACCAACTGCCACCCACTACAACACCCCCCACCAACCGCCACCAACTGCCACTCACTCCAACTGACTCTCACTCCAACCACCACCAACCGCCACCAACTACAACCGCCCCCACCAACCGCCACCAACTGCCACCACCCTAACTGACCCTCACCCCAACTGACCCTCACTCCAACTGACTCTCACTCCAACCGCCACCAACCGCCACCAACTACAACCGCCCCCCCACCACCGCCACCAACTGCCACTCACCCCGACTGACTCTCACTCCAACCGCCACCAACCGCCACCAACTGCCACCCACTACAACGCCCCCACCAACCGCCACAACTGCCACCCACTACAACCACCCCCCACTTCAACTGCCACTCACTACAACTGACCCTCACTCCAACCACCACCAACCGCCACCAACTGCCACCCACTACAACCGCCCCGCACCAACCACCACCAACTGCCACTCACCCCAACTGACTTTCACTCCAACCACCACCAACCGCGACCAACTGCCACCCACTACAACGCCCCCACCAACCGCCACCAACTGCCACCCACTACAACCACCCCCCACTTCAACTGACCCTCACTCCAACCACCACCAACCGCCACCAACTGCCACCCATTACAACCGCCCCACCAACCGCCACCAACTGCCACTCACCCCGACTGACTCTCACTCCAACCGCCACCAACCGACCAACTACAACCGCCCCCACCAACCGCCACTAACTGCCACTCACCCTAACTGACCCTCACCCCAACTGACCCTCACTCCAACTGACTCTCACTCCAACTGCCACCAACTGCCACCCACTACAACTGCCCCCCCACAACCGCCACAACTGCCACTCACCACAACTGACCCTCACTCCAACCGCCACCAACCGCCACCAACTGCCACCCACTACAACCGCCCCCACCAACCGTCACCAACTGCCACTCACCCCAACCGACCCTCACTCCAACCACCACCAACCGCCACCAACTGCCACCCACTACAACGCCCCCACCAACCGCCACCAACTGCCACCCACTACAACCACCCCCACTTCAACTGCCACTCACCCCAACTGACCCTCACTCCAACCACCACAACCGCCACCAACTGCCACCCATTACAACCGCCCCCCACCAATCGCACCAACTGCCACCCACTACAACCGCCCCCACCAACCGCCACCAACTGCCACTCACCCCAACTGACCCTCACTCCAACCGCCACCAACCACCTGCGAAGGCCGGTACTATGGCACATGACGGGGGGGGGGGGACAGCACCACGCCCGGCCGTCTTTGTCTCCCCCCAGCGGCGATGTTTACCACACACACACACCGTACCGCACCGCAAGAGGTAAACTCATTTGAGGCTGAGTCGACCCAGGTGAGGCCCAGGTACCGGTTCAGGCAATCATCACTGGCCCTTGGCGGTGAGCGGGAGTCGAACTCGGCTTGCCCGGGTTTCATAGCGCAGCGGCGGTGCCAACCTACGCCGCACAACCCACCTTTATTTATTTAGTAATTTAAATATAAATATACATTTTTAATTAAAACTTTCGTGACTGCAGGAAAGCATGCTTTGCTTTACGTAACCCCCCCCCCTTTTTTAAGTGTGCGTGTGTCCATGTGTGCGTGTTCCGGTTTGAAAACAGAGGTCTCACTCCCAATCAGTCAATATCTTTTCATCGGCTGCGTAACGCTGTGTGGAATCTACCTGGTCTGTCGCTCCACACGAAGCGTCGGGTTTTCTCGGCCACGGTCATTCCCTCCCTTCTCTACGCTTGTGAAACGTGGACTCCCCTAATGGAACATCTTTGCCGGTTGGAAAAATTCAGGCTGCCCTGCCTACGATCCATCCTGGGTTTAACCAGCAGGCTGGTGTGTGAGGAGCTCACAAATCCTTGAAAGATGTGGACAAAGTCAAATCGGTGAGCTCCTCCGGCAGGCAAGGCTGCGTTGGCTGGGTCATGTAGCCCACATGCCCAATCACCGCATGCCTAAACAGCTTTTGTTCGGCCGGAAAGAGGGGGCTAAACGGGCGCGGAACGGGCTAGAGAAGAGATGGAGTGAGAGAGACACCCAGACCCAGGGCTCGAACCCAGCCTCTCAGTGTCTCGACACGGCCATCGTGAACCCACTGAGACACCCAGACCAGGGCTTGAACCAGCCTCTCAGTGTCTCCGACCAGGTCATCGTGAACCCACTGAGACACCCAGACCCAGGGCTCGAACCCAGCCTCTCAGTGTCTCTGACACGGCCATCGTGAACCCACTGAGACACCCAGACCNAGGGCTCGAACCAGCCTCTCAGTGTCTCGACACGGCCATCGTGAACCCACAGACACAGACCCAGGGCTCGAACCAGCTTCTCAGTGTCTCCAACACGGCCATCGTGAACCACTGAGACACCCAGACCCAGGGCTTGAACCAGCCTCTCAGTGTCTCCGACAGGCATCGTGAACCCACTGAGACACCCAGACCTAGGGCTTGAACCCAGCCTCTCAGTGTCTCTGACACGGCCATCGTGAACCCACTGAGACACCCAAACCAGGGCTTGAACCCAGCTCTCAGTGTCTCCGACACGGCCATCGTGAACCCACTGAGACACCCAGACCAGGGCTTGAACCCAGCATCCAGTGTCTCGACACGGCTATCATGAACCCACTGAGACACCCAGACCAGGGCTCGAACCCAGCATCTCAGTGTCTCGACATGGCCATCGTGAACCAACTGAGACACCCAGACCCAGGGCTTGAACCCAGCTCTCAGTGTCTCCGACAGGTCATCGTGAACCCACTGAGACACCCAGACCAGGGCTCGAACCCAGCACCTCAGTGTCTCTGACATGGCCATCGTGAACCACTGAGACACCCAGACCCAGGGCTTGAACCCAGCCTCTCAGTGTCTCCGACACGGCATCGTGAACCCACTGAGACACCCAGACCCAGGGCTTGAACCCAGCCTCTCAGTGTCTCCGGCATCGTGAACCACTGAGACACCCAGACCCAGGGCTCGAACCCAGCCTCCAGTGTCTCCGACCAGGTCATCGTGAACCCACTGAGACACCCAGACCAGGGCTTGAACCCAGCCTCTCAGTGTCTCGACACGGCCATCGTGAACCCACTGAGACACCCAGACCCAGGGCTCGAACCCAGCCTCCAGTGTCTCCGACCAGGTCATCGTGAACCCACTGAGACACCCAGACCAGGGCTCGAACCCAGCCTCCAGTGTCTCCGACACGGCTATCGTGAATCCACTGAGAAACCCAGACCCAGGGCTTGAACCCAGCCTCTAAGATCTCGACAGGCCATCGTGAACCCACTGAGACACCCAGACCCAGGGCTCGAACCAGCTCCAGTGTCTCCGACAGGGCATCGTGAACCCACTGAGAGAGAGAGNCACCCAGACCCAGGGCTTGAACCCAGCCTCTCAGTGTCTCCGGCCATCGTGAACCCACTGAGACACCCAGACCCAGGGCTCGAACCAGCCTCTCAGTGTCTCTGACACGGCCATCGTGAACCCACTGAGACACCCAGACCCAGGGCTTGAACCCAGTCTCTCAGTGTCTCTGACACGGCCATCGTGAACCCACTGAGACACCCAGACCAGGGCTTGAACCAGCTCAGTGTCTCCGACACGGCATCGTGAACCACTGAGACACCCAGACCCAGGGCTTGAACCCAGTCTCAGTGTCTCGACACGGCCATCGTGAACCCACTGAGACACCCAGACCCAGGGCTCGAACCCAGCCTCTCAGTGTCTCCGACACGGCCATCGTGAACCACTGAGACACCCAGACCCAGGGCTGAACCCAGCCTCTCAGTGTCTCTGACACGGCCATCGTGAACCACTGAGACACCCAGACCCAGGGCTTGAACCCAGTCTCTCAGTGTCTCTGACACGGCATCGTGAACCCACTGAGACACCCAGACCCAGGGCTCGAACCCAGCCTCTCAGTGTCTCCGACACGGCATCGTGAACCCACTGAGACACCCAGACCCAGGGCTCGAACCCAGCCTCCAGTGTCTCCGACACGGGCATCGTGAACCCACTGAGACACCCAGACCAGGGCTCGAACCCAGCTCCAGTGTCTCCGACACGGCCATCGTGAACCCACTGAGACACCCAGACCCAGGGCTGAACCCAGCCTCCCAGTGTCTCCGACACGGCATCGTGAACCCACTGAGACACCCAGACCCAGGGCTTGAACCTAGACCTCTGTCTAGGCACTGCCCTTGAAAGAAAGTTGAAATACGTGCTCAAAATAATTTTTCAAACTTAAAATATAAACTCATTCCCGAGCTCAGCTCTACAGAAACCCAGCCGGGAACGGAACATTTCGTCTTCATGGCTGGAGGTAAAAAAAAATAAAAGTTAAATAAAACATCTCTTTAAAAAAAGATCTTACGCATTACTCCAATGTCACATTTAATTACAGTACGACCTGGCCTGTGGGTTAGGGCTAACAATAGCAGCAGCAGCAACAACAACAAGATTCCAATAGGGTTTTCCCTTTTTTTCTGTCAACAAAAACTGACACCTTTTGCGAGGAATCATGCTTACATTTGACTGCAAGTATTGTGGTTAATGTAAGCATGATTTCTTGCAAAAGGTGTCATTTTTTGTTGCCAGAAAAAAGGGGAAAAACCCTATTAGTATATTTGGTACTGGCAAAGGAGGTTCCATGATGTAACAAGATTCCATTCCCCTACTGTGCCAGGCTAGGTGCAGGAGGCCATGGGACAGACCCAGCAGGTGCCACGGGGTTGACTTATGAGATGACTGGTAGATGCACCACCTGTGCCCCTACTGTGCCAGGCTAGGTGCAGGAGGTCATAGGACATGCCCAGCAGGTGCCATGTGTTGACTAATCACGATACACTACTCCACTATATACTACACTACTATACACTACATTATACACTACATTATACACTACACTACTATACACTACACTACTATACACAACACTACTATACACTACACGATACACCACAATACTATACACTACACTACTATACACTACATTATACACTACATTATACACTACACTACTATACACTACACTATACACTACACTATACACTACTCTACTATACACTACACTACTATACACTACACTATACAATACACTACACTACTATACACTACACTACTATACAGTACACTATACACTACACTACTATACACTACACTATACACTACACTGCTATACACTACACTACTATACACTACATTATACACTACATTATACATTACACTACTATACACTACACTAATATACACTACGCTATACACTACACAGTATACACTATACACTACACACTACACTATACACTACACTATACAATACACTACACTACTATACACTACTATACACTATACACTACTCTACACTACACTATAACACCTGTCAACCCTTATCAGTGCTCTACCTTATTACAGACCAATTCAGACCTGATTGACAACCCATGACCCTGATCCATCTTCAACATTCATCCTACAACGTCCCATCACAAGGAGTCAACCTTTCGATTTAAAGCTTTCGTGACTGCAGCAGGGATTCATCTTCTTGGTTCTTTCGGTAAAGTCACGTAGAAGGGAAGTAATAGATAATAAAAATAAAACATGATAAATATTATGCAGGGATTCATCTTCTTGGTTCTTTCGGTAAAGTCACGTAGAAGGGAAATAATAAAATAATAAAAATAAAAATAAAACATTTCAGACGCTGTCTTCTCGACAGACCTGTTCTTCGCCCGAGGACGGCTGCTTGCGTTGTGGCCGAAACGTCGTGAGAATTATTTTATGATGTTTTAGTTTATTATTTTATTATTTCCATTCTACGTGATGACTTTACCGAAAGAACCAAGAAGAAAGAGTCAACCGTGATGGGTTGACAGCTGCCATTTAGCCGCTGTGTAGGCCCTTGCACACAGCGTTGGTGTATGCACACAGCGTTGGTGTACGGTGCTTTTTCTACAATTTTTGCCGTCTTTTCTTGGATTTTCTGTTTGCACATAGTCACTTTAAGATCTTCTTGGTTCTTTCGGTAAAGTCACGTAGAAGGAAGTAATAAAATAATAAAATAAAACATAATAAAACAATTCTCACGACGTTTCGGCCACAACGCAAGCAGCCGTCCTCAGGCGTTGTGGCCGAAACGTCGTGAGAATTGTTTATTGTTTTATTTTTATTATTTATTACTTCCCTTCTACGTGACTTTACCGAAAGAACCAAGAAGATGAATCCCTGCAGTCACGAAGCTTTAAATCGAAATTTAATCACTTTAAGATGTTTTCTTGTTTTTGTTTGTTTGTTTGTTGCGGTTGCACCCGATTCAAGAGCCGAATGGCTCACAGGGCTTGTACCTAATACATGAAACTTGAGACTTGAGAAGATAGACCCAGACACCACAAAGGACAGCTCACACTAAGTGGTGGCTTCGTCACCATCACCACCATCGTGTGGGAATTTAGAGCAGCCGCCGAATAATGGAAATCCGCTCGGCGCTTGACGTCAATTCCAAATGTGGATGGGAGAGAGAGAGAACACACACAGCAGCAGGCATCAGGGTTGGGATCAAACCCACGACTCCTGTATACCAGGCGAGGTAGTCAACATCTCTAGCCACCGTGATGATGATGGTGAGAGAGACGCAGACTCCAAATATACAGCAGGTGTCAGGGTCGGGATCGAACCCACGACCTCCTGTACACCAGGCAAGGTAGTCAACATCTCCTAGCCACCGTGATGATGATGAGAGAGAGAGACACGCAAACTACAAATATACAGCAGCAGGCATCAGGGTTGGGATCAAACCCACGACCTCCTGTGTACCAGGCGAGGTAGTCAACATCTCCTAGCCACCGTGATGATGATGATAGACGCAAACTCCAAATATACAGCAGCAGGCGTCAGGGTCGGGATCGAACCACGACTTCCTGTGTAACAGGCGAGGTAGTCAACATCTCCTATCCACCGTGATGATGATGAGAGAGAGAGAGACCGCAAACTCCAAATATACAGCAGCAGGCATCAGGGTTGGGATCAAACCCACGACCTCCTGTGTACCAGGAGAGGTAGTCAACATCTCCCAGCCACCGTGATGATGATGAGAGAGAGACACACAGACTCCAAATCTACAGCAGCAGCATCGTCAGGGCGGGATCGAACCCACGACCTCCTGTACACCAGGCGAGGTAGTCAACATCTCCTCGCCACCGTGATGATGATGGAATAAATGAGACGCAGACTCCACTACAGCGAGCACAGAGCGATCGNCGGCGATCGAACCACGACCTCCTGTACTACCGGCGAGGTAGTCAACATCTCCTCACCAGTGACTGTGATGAGAAAGAGACGCAGACTCTCTATCAGCANCAGCATCNTCAGGTCGGGATCGAACTCACAACCTCCTGTACACAGGGAGGNGTCAACATCTCCTAGCCACAGNTAACGTTCCNGGCAGATCCTGTCTTGGCGGCCACAGAGNGATTGNGACTNACAGGAGAGAGAGAATCCTGCAAATCCAAATACGCCTGCTGGGNTACACGGGGGACTTTGTTTTGGTGTCTGTGNGTCTGTGTGTGTATGTCTTGTGTCTGTGTCTGTGTGTGTCTGTGGTGTCTGTGTATGTCTGTTTGTATCGTGGTGTGTATCTAGTGTGTGTCTGTGTATGTCGTGTGGTGTATATAGTGTGTGTCTGCTGTGTGTCTGTGTTTAGTGTTTGGTGTGTCNGTGTATGTCTGTATGTATGNGTGTGTCNGTGTAGTCTGTGTGTGTCNTGTGTCTGTGCATGTCTGTATGTGTTGTGTGTTTGTGTGTGTNTGTGTATGTCNGTGTGTGTCTGTGTGTCTGTGTGTGTCTGTGCTAGTGTATGTCTAGTGNGTGTCTGTGTGTCTGTGTATGTCTGTGTGTGTCTGTGTGTCNGTGTGTGTCTGCGTGTCTGTGTATGTCNGTGTCTAGTGTGTGTACTGAGTGTGTACTCGTGTCGTGTCTGTGTGTGTGTGCGTGTCTGTGTGTAGTGGTGTCTGTGTGTATCGTGTGTGTCTGTGTGTGTATGTGTGTGTCTAGTANGTTTGTGTATGTCTGTGTGTGTGTCTGTGCGTGTCTGTGTGTCTGTCAAGTATGTCTGTGTGTGTATGTCTGTGTATGTCTGTGTGTATACGTGTGTGTCTGTGTGTGTCTGTGTGTGTANGTGTGTCTGTTTATACTGTGTGTGTGTGTGTCTGTGTGTGTCTGTGTCTGTGTGTGTGTGTCTGTGTGTGTCTGTGTCTGTGTGTGTGTGTCTGTGTGTGTCTGTGTGTGTGTCGCGGCAGGGTCGGTGCGCGTGATTTTGTCAAGGAGGAAGGGACTCCGTTGGGGCTGGAGACGCTGCAAATTAAACGCCTAATGAATGAATGGCAACAGAGATGTCTCTCTCTCTCTCCATCTCTCTCTTCACTCTCCATCCTTCCCGCACACTCCAGCCCCTCTCTCCCTCTCTCCACACCATCTACACACACACACTGCAATCACGAAAGCTGGCTCTCCCCAAACCACCACGCCCCACCTCAACCAACACCGCAAATCCATTGCCGTGTGTTCACGTGGGTTCATCTTCCTCGTGAGCACACCGCACCACTCGCTCACATGGAGCAGATACTTCCAAAGCCAGACGGACATAGGGACAGGGGGCGATGTAATTATATAAATTATATTCTTGGTTCTTTCGGTAAAGTCACGTAGGTAGAACGCAAAAAATGTAAGAAATTAAAGAAAAAAANTAATACAATAAAAATGTAAAAATTAAATAATCTAATTAAATAACAAAATACAAATAATGAATTGAAAATAATAAAAGCAAAACAACCTCACAATAATTCTTTTTTTTTAAGTAAAATTAAATTCGCATAAAAAATACAAATACGTTGAAAATAATAAAAGCAAAAAAACCTCACAATAATTCGTTTTTTGTTAAATAGTAAAATAAAATTCGCATAAAAAATACAAAACGTTGAAAATAATAAAAGCAAAAAACCTCACAATAATTAGTTTTTTTTGTTAAATAGTAAAATAAAATTCGCATAAAAAATACAAATACGCTGAAAATAATAAAAGCAAAAAAACCTCACAATAATTCGTTTTTTGTTAAATAGTAAAATAAAATTCGCATAAAAAATACAAAAACGTTGAAAATAATAAAAGCAAAACAACCTCACAATAATTAGTTTTTTGTTAAATAGTAATATAAAATTCTCATAAAAAATACAAATATGTTGAAAATAATAAAAGCTAAAACAACCTCACGATAATTCTTTTTTTTGTTAAATAGTAACATAAAATTCGCATAAAAAAACAAAAACGTTGAAAATAATAAAAGCAAAACAACCTCACAATAATTAGTTTTTATGTTAAATAGTAAAATGAAATTAGCATAAAAAATAATTGAAAATAATAAAAGCAAAATCCACGACGTTTCGATTGCAACACAAGCGGTCTTTCAATTTATCATTGTTATAATTGATTACATTTAATTATTTAAATTGTATTTTATAAAATGTTTCGTTTTCTATCTACGTGACTTCACCGAAAGAACCAAAGATATGCTTTCCTGCAGTCACGAAAGTTTTAATTAAAAATGTATATTTATATTTAAATTACTAAATAAATAAAGGTGGGTTGTGCGGCGTAGGTTGGCACCGCCGCTGCGCTATGAAACCCGGGCAAGCCGAGTTCGACTCCCGCTCACCGCCAAGGGCCAGTGATGATTGCCTGAACCGGTACCTGGGCCTCACCTGGGTCGACTCAGCCTCAAATGAGTTTACCTCTGCGGTGCGGTACGGTGTGTGTGTGTGGTAAACATCGCCGCTGGGGGGAGACAAAGACGGCCGGGCGTGGTGCTGTCCCCCCCCCCCNGTCATGTGCCATAGTACCGGCCTTCGCAGGTGGTTGGTGGCGGTTGGAGTGAGGGTCAGTTGGGGTGAGTGGCAGTTGGTGGCGGTTGGTGGGGGCGGTTGTAGTGGGTGGCAGTTGGTGGCGATTGGTGGGGGGCGGTTGTAATGGGTGGCAGTTGGTGGCGGTTGGTGGTGGTTGGAGTGAGGGTCAGTTGGGGTGAGTGGCAGTTGAAGTGGGGGTGGTTGTAGTGGGTGGCAGTTGGTGGCGGTTGGTGGGGGCGTTGTAGTGGGTGGCAGTTGGTGGCGGTTGGTGGTGGTTGGAGTGAGGGTCGGTTGGGGTGAGTGGCAGTTGGTGACGGTTGGTGGGGGCGGTTGTAGTGGGTGGCAGTTGGTGGCGGTTGGTGGCGGTTGGAGTGAGGGTCAGTTGTGGTGAGTGGCAGTTGGTGGCGGTTGGTGGGGGGCAGTTGTAGTGGGTGGCAGTTGGTGGCAGTTGGAGTGAGAGTCAGTTGGAGTGAGGGTCAGTTGGGGTGAGGGTCAGTTAGGGTGAGTGGCAGTTAGTGGCGGTTGGTGGGGGCGGTTGTAGTTGGTGGCGGTTGGTGGCGGTTGGAGTGAGAGTCAGTCGGGTGAGTGGCAGTTGGTGGCGGTTGGTGGGGGCGGTTGTAATGGGTGGCAGTTGGTGGCGGTTGGTGGTGGTTGGAGTGAGGGTCAGTTGAAGTGGGGGGTGGTTGTAGTGGGTGGCAGTTGGTGGCGGTTGGTGGGGGCGTTGTAGTGGGTGGCAGTTGGTCGCGGTTGGTGGTGGTTGGAGTGAAAGTCAGTTGGGGTGAGTGGCAGTTGGTGGTGGTTGGTGGGGCGGTTGTAGTGGGTGGCAGTTGGTGGCGGTTGGTGGTGGTTGGAGTGAGGGTCAGTTGTAGTGAGTGGCAGTTGAAGTGGGGGTGGTTGTAGTGGGTGGCAGTTGGTGGCGGTTGGTGGGGGCGTTGTAGTGGGTGGCAGTTGGTGGCGGTTGGTGGCGGTTGGAGTGAGAGTCAGTCGGGGTGAGTGGCAGTTGGTGGCGGTTGGTGGGGGGCGGTTGTAGTTGGTGGCGGTTGGTGGCGGTTGGAGTGAGAGTCAGTTGGAGTGAGGGTCAGTTGGGGTGAGGGTCAGTTAGGGTGGTGGCAGTTGGTGGGGTTGGTGGGGGCGGTTGTAGTTGGTGGCGGTTGGTGGTGGTTGGAGTGAGAGTCAGTTGGAGTGAGTGGCAGTTGGTGGCGGTTGGTGGGGGTGGTTGTAGTGGGTGGCAGTTGGTGGCGTTGAAGGGGGGATGTTGTAGCGGGTGGCAGTTGGTGGCGGTTGAAGTGGGGGGATGTTGTAGTGGGTGGCAGTTGGTGGTGGTTGAAGTGGGGGGATGTTGTAGTGGGTGGCAGTTGGTGGCGGTTGAAGTGGGGAGATGTTGCAGCAGGTGGCAGTTGGTCGCGGTTGGAGCGAGGGTCGGTTGAGGTGTGTGGCAGTTGGTGGAGGTTGGTGTGGGGGTCAGTTGGGGTGTGTGGAAGTTGGTGGTGGTTGGTGGGGGGTGGATGTAGTGGGTGGCAGTTGGTGGCAGTTGGTGTGGGGTCAGTTAGGGTGTGTGGCGGTTGGTGGCAGTTGGTGGGGGGGGGCGGTTGTAGTGGGTGGCAGTTGGAGTGAGGGTCGGTTTGAGGTGTGTGGCGGTTTGTGAGGGGCGGTTGTAGTGGGTGGCAGTTGGTGGTGGTTGAAGTGGGGGATGTTGTAGTGGGTGGCGGTTGGTGGCGGTTGAAGTGGGGGGATGTTGTAGTGAGTGGCGGTTGGTGGCGGTTGAAGTGGGGGATGTTGTAGTGAGTGGCAGTTGGTGGCGGTCGAAGTGGGGGGATGTTGTACTGGTTGGCGGTTGGAGCGAGGGTCGGTTGGGGTGTGTGGCAGCTGGTGGGGGGGGACGTGTAGTGTATCGTTCAGTGTGCAACCCCCGACCCCACCCTCGCCACCCCTACCGCCTCACCTCGGCGTCGACGGGCACCTCGTGCTTGTGCAGGATGGCGAACTGCTCGTGGATGGGTCCCAGGCGGGCGGCCACCCGCGGCCCTCGGCTTGCAGGGCCCCAGGAGACGCAGGGCGTCCCCCAGCTCGTCCAGCGTGCGCGGGGGCGGCTCACCCTGCCGCGTTCGGAGAGACGGGGGAGTCGGCGCTGAGTGGAACGCGTGGTGGACAACGTTGCGGTGGGCGTGCGGTGAACGAACAGTGAACGTCTTCTTGGTTCTTTCGGTAAAGTCACGTAGAATGGAAATAATAAAATAATAATAATAAAAAAAACATAATAAAATAATTATCACGACGTTTCGGCCACAACGCAAGCAGCCGTCCTCAGGTGAAGAACAGGTCAGACGCTGTCTTCCCGACGGACCTGTTCTTCACCTGAGGACGGCTGCCTGCGTTGTGGCCGAAACGTCGTGAGAATTATTTTATTATGTTTTATTTTTATTATTTTATTATGTATGTTAGTTTTTTAATTATTATTTTATTATTTCCATTCTACGTGACTTTACCGAAAGAACCAAGAAGATGAATGCCTGCAGTCACGAAAGCTTTAAATCGGGATGGTTAACGCCACATCACGGTGAAC
Organism: Lethenteron camtschaticum; assembly: GCA_018977245.1. Classification (NCBI taxonomy): domain Eukaryota; kingdom Metazoa; phylum Chordata; class Hyperoartia; order Petromyzontiformes; family Petromyzontidae; genus Lethenteron; species Lethenteron camtschaticum. The sequence continues at coordinate 1,103 of WFAB01002314.1, read as the reverse complement.
GCAAGCGCGGTGAAGGTACGGCGGACGTGCAGCGGACGTACGGTGAACGCACGCACGTGAGAAGGGAGCGCGGTGATTGTACGGTGAAGGCGCGGTGAACACACGCGCGGTGAACGTACGGTGAATGCACACGCGGTGAAGGTATGGCGGACGTACGGAGAGCCAAGACACGCAACATTTACAATCTGAGCACGACGTTTCGCATGTAATCGCGACTAGCTTCATCAGGCGAAGCGTCGTGCTCAGATTGTAAATGTTGTGGCTTGGCTCTCCAACACACAACCGGTGGTGCTGTACTAGTACACTACACTATACACTACACTACACTATACACTACACACTATACACTACACACTACTATACACTACACACTAGTGCTGTACTAGTGACGAATTGGCCACGGTCTGTTTACGTGACAACCCTTACTGGTTGGCTGTGTCAGGTGGTGGCGGGTTTAACGATGACACATTTATACATTTATGCGATCTAACCCAAAACACCTCTATTATGGATGATATTGGTCGCGAAAGCCTCCGTGTTACATATCCTAGCCACCGTGATGATGATGATGATGATGGGAGAGAGAGAGACGCAAAACCCAAACATACAGCGGGTGTCCGGGTTGAGATCGAACCCACAACCTCCTGTATACCAGACGAGGTAGTCAACATCTACTAGCCACCGTGATAATGATGATGAGAGAGACACGCAAACTCCAAATATACAGTAGGCGTCAGGATTGGGATCGAACCCACGACCTCCTGTATACCAGGCGAGGTAGTCCACATCTCCTAGCTTCCGTGATGATGATGCTGAGAGAGATACAAGCAAACTCCAAATATACAGCAGCAGGCGTCAGGGTCAGGGATCGAACCCATGACCTCCTGCATAGCAGGGCGAGAGAGATAAGAAATGTGCACGTGATGACGATGATGACGCTGAGCCACTTGGTTGAGCTATCATTAGCGACAGCCTTGCAACGCTTGCCCTTCAGTGATCGTGACGACGCAATCGTGGAGAGCGAGCGAGAGAGTGAGAGCGAGCGAGAGAGTGAGAGAGAGAGCGAGAGAGTGAGAGAGCGAGTGAGAGAGAGCGAGCGAGAG
>WFAB01002313.1:0-45491 GCA_018977245.1 Lethenteron camtschaticum | reverse complement strand
TGGTGGTCGGAAATAATTCATGATCTATTAATATTTTTTTCGTCGGGCCAAGATCTGTCCAATTTTGCATCGTAATACCCTCCACCATCCTACGCAGCCAAACAAAACAAATGGTCATGACGTGTTGTATAAGCGTTTGATGGTGGCTTATGATCTCGTCTTCTGAATGTTTGATGCAGTGTCGAGCGAAGCGTCATTATCTCGTTGGCAAATTTGGTTGTGAGGATTTCTCTTCAACGTGTCCCAGTGGTTGAGTTTAAACGACCATAATTGGTGTGTCGTTTCAAAGCTTGTGCATGTGGCCATTCAATTTGTTTTGGCTTTTCGAGTGGCAGATGGTCCTAAGGACACAAACATGATGAGCTATCACCCTCCGCTGCAACTCACCAAAGTATTGATCCTTGCAGGGAGCAGTATCCCACGCAAACCCAGGAGGCACACCAGGACCTACACACGAGGCAGACAAAGACAAAGGTCCCCCATGAAGCCTTAACAGATTTTTGCAGAAATTGCTATTAGCAATCATCACATTAGGTACTCGTTTCAGGCTGCGCCAATCTTGGGGAGACCCAGGACTGGTTTAGAAAATCGTAACTGACGTTGATAGTCAGTGGAAATGGAACTGCAGTGACCACTACGCTACCGTTCCCCACGTATTAGGCACAAGCAGCATTAATGGCACGGTTCGACCTCAGGCCATTCGCACGAATTTCAGCGGTTGTAATCTGGTGGCTGTCCTGGATAATTCTAGGATTTGTATTATTAACTGTAAAATACTCTGCACTATCTACTTCATTCACGGCGCGGGTTGGAGACCCCATGATGTCACTGGAAATTAGTCAGCGATTGTGGTCCCGCGTCACAGCCCAAATTCGCCAAGTTACTCGCAAATTAATAAACTGTGGTTACACAGCTGCAGCCGCAGCAATCATTGCTTTATACTGGCAGGCTGACGCCCGTTTGTAGGCTAACTTCTGGCTCGTATTGTGCCCAATCAGCTACTCGACAAAAGATGTGGTGAAAGTCATTGCATGCCAAGTGCTCTGAGACGCTCAGCGTAAATGGTGCTTTCTGAAAACCAAATACGTATCGAAAAAAACAACCACGAGTGATTGCAACAATCCCTGGCCAACCGTAAAATCGTGAATTTAGCAACTGGGAAGTTTGAGTATACGCGGATTTATTTCTGTATACCTGTGTAGCGGCATTGTTACGCGCAACATGTATACTTACCAGCGTAGCCGTATTGTATGGGTCATGTACCTCTAGTGGCGCCCTCAGTGTGTAGGGGGGCAGAACAGCCAAGGGGGCTGTTGAGTGACGGGTGTACGACCCAAGACTACAATAACCGTTGAGGGAGGGGGCTGGGGGCCAACGGTCAGACCCAGACCCTCTCGAGAGAAGGCTGTTGGGAGAGAGGAGTATAAAAAGGGCAGCTCTCCCAGCGTGAGTCAGTCCGCACTCACCTCAAGACCCGAAGACATCTAGATAGCGCCCTGGCACTTCCAACCCCCGGCCCTTGTCAGGGCCAGGTCTGAATGGCCCAGTGGCGGCACCCGTTACCCTGGCAAGGTCGGGTGAGCATAGGCTCCCCTAGGTCCCTTAGCGGAGGAATTCCCGACAGCAAGTATAGTGTGAGGGCACACCAAGTGTGAGGACGTATCCTCTAGGCTATCGGGTGGGAGAGGCCGTTACCTCTCCGTGTTAGGTACGCTCTTAGTCGTTAGAGCGAATAAACGGTGTTGCCTACAAAGGGAAGTCTCTGCCTACTACACCTGCTTACGGCTTTCGAACTTTGAGAAATCCACGGGTAAGTAAGGTGTTAAGCAAGTCATTTGACATGTATCGTAATGACGTATCATTGCATCACAGCATAACACATGGTATTGCATAAAGCCATTAAGGACGTACTGTGTATCGATAGGGTTTTTTTTTATTCACTTTTTTTTTTTCGAGTCCGGGAAAGTGTTTATTTTGCCCTTAATCATGGACCCGGAGCGTGGTCACAAGCGGTGAAGTTGAGAGAGTTGTGTCTGTGGCTTTGAGGAAGAGGAGGGTAGGTTGAGCCTCTGCCCCTCCTCCTAACCAGTCCTTCCCCCATCATCTCATTGTCATCGTCGTCAACATTAAAGGCATGTAAAGTTAATTTCACGTTTATTTATTTATTATGTTGTGTCATGTACTGCATTTTATTCGGTGGTTAGTTAATAAGCAGGGAGCTTAGTTAAGCTATGATGAGTCTGACCGTGGCCGTGGTTCCTCTAACCACCTGGACTTTACCAACTGCGGATTTGCCGACCATGACATTTTCCAGGAACCTAACCCCCCTGGGTTGGCAAGGGATTTCTGTATTTAGCAAGTAGGTTTGCACAGCCAATATGATACATTGCTTTGATTCTCATTCGTTCCTGTGGAGTCATGACAGCTGTTTTCGAATCCGGGCAACGTCATGCTGACTTCCTGCAACTAATGCTTGATGCCATTTAAAGCGATGCGTTGCATATATTTCACTGTTAAATCTGGTTGTATGGATTGTTTCAGCTTACCAATAATACTGGCTGCGCAACCGAGGCACCAAGTTAACTCGCTCACATGTGGATGTCCCTACAATGAGTTGCACAACCAGTTACGTAGAGTAAGCGGCAGCCTGTACTCCTGTTGAGGCCGCTGGCCCCCGAGGTCTCTCTCTGCTGGGCGCCGACTGCAGGGGCCCCGTCGTTTCCCGACCCCTCGCTGGTATACGAACAGCTGCTGCCGCCGCTGGGCTCATCGCTCGCGGATAAGGGCTGTCGCCCGACGGCTCCCCTCCCTGGGTCGCACCCCCGCGAGTTCGCGAGAGAGGCATGGCTCGTCACCGGCTCCCGGACGCCTATAAACACTGCGTTGCTTCTCCGCCAATCAAACGCACCGCCTCCCCCACACAGCCCCAGGCAGCAATCACACGCTCTGAACGGGGGTCAGGGGTCGGAGGGCGAATGACGTTGCTCGCACATGCGCGGCCGCCGCGAGCGGGTGATAACGCTCGTTTAAAGGGGCCGTGGAACAGGTGTTTACGGTGGGTGTGAGCCCTCACACAGCACAAGTCTCCATGGCGACAGAATGGAGCGTGCACCCGTGGAAACACCGACCACCTCACGTTACGAGCGCACACACACAGCACCACTTTCACCCGCTCGTCCGAACCACACGAGGCTGCGATGGGTTATTAATGATTTATTATCAGCCGACTGTGATTCACTCTTGGGTCAGTATGGATTGGCAAGGCAGGCCTACACTATCGCCCAAGGGTCTGTACCCGATTGATCTAATTTGATAGGCTCTAAGCGGTTTTGGTTTCTCTAGCCTCAATCCCAATACTCTCTTTCCTCTTACTCACGGTTTCGATGTGTACGGCGCTCCGTGGTCTCGTCCTCTCCACACACTTCGACGTGTCGCACGGACGTTCGAGTGGCCAAACTGGGGACCATCCCGGGCGCTGACTTCAGGAGCAAGAGAGCCTCTACCTTTCTGCGCCCCCTTTTATGACTAACCCACATCAAAGGAAGCCGACCCGAGGGTCTTCTCGGCCAATCAGGTCGCTGTGCTTGCCCAGCCGCACTCCCGGTTTCCCTAACAACGGTCCGCTGCTGACTGCGGCGCCGGCAGCGGTCCACGTGCGCCTTTGCTATGCTAATCAGCCGCGGTTTCCGTAACAAAGGGCTCGCCGCTGGCAGCTGCGCGGCGGCAGTCCCCGAGCACACCTGCTATGCTATAATCAGCCGCCCGCCCTGGCTTCTCCTTAGGTTCGTGGCTGCGGCCCCCCTGCCTGCCTTGCCGATCCGTGTGTGGGGAGGTGCGTTTTAACCGTGATGGATGGATAGCCCCCGCCTTGACCATGTAATCTCAACCCAGGTCATAGCACCGCGGTGCGAATTAGCATCGGGGAGATCGCCCAATTCCCTGGCCGCAGGAAACCATGAAGATTATCCCTATGAGGGCTTCCGGGTGAAAACCTGTTGGCCAGGTGACCTCCCCTCTGTTGTATGTGTCGGGGTTATGAAATTTTGATAAAAATAATAAAATTAATAATTTTCCGAAAAATGCGCAAATCGCATTAATTATGATAGTGTGTGTAGTAACATGCATAAATTATGATAATGCGTGTAATTATATGCATAAATTATGATAATCGTAGAGATAATCGTAGTAATTTATGCGGATGCTTGCGGTTATGTTAATGTGTGCTGTTATGTTAATTAGGCTTGGTTTCGTTTATCCAGGGTTATATCAATCAGGATAACACGATTATCATCGATTAAACATTTGCTGATTATCTTAGTGTGTTTGTTATTTTTAGTCTCCAGGTTCAGATCTCATCACAGGATACAGTTGTCAAGAATAAGACAGTTTTGCATGGACTTGTAAAGAAGCACTCGAACAGTTGGTGTTAAGCAATTTTAATTCTAAACAAGCACATGACACTCTAGTATGCGAAAGCGAGTATACGTCAATAAATTCATGGGCAATCTTATGCAATTAACGAAATTGAATGACTAAAAATACTTCTTCATTGGCGAAATTATGCAGTTAACGAAAATGAATGACTAAAACATTTCTTATTCATGCAACTCGACGGCAGCAACTGCTTTGCATGATCAGTTGATTTTGAACGCACCACCTCGAAATGGCGGCTGCCAGCTTTACTCGCACTTAACTTCGTTCTGCGAGAAGCGACACCTGCTATCGGCATCGGTGTTTCGTGTCCTCACGAGCTCCACCAGCCGGAGCACGGCTGAAACCCAGCCCCGACCCAGGTTGAACTCAGACTTCTGCGACTCGAACGACTCCTCCTCGTTCCATCATTTCTCGAGGCACAACCGCCCCAGCTCTCTTGCGAGCCCCCGTCGCAACGCTGCGTCGCAAGCCGAGTTGCGAGACTGAGCGCGACTCGAACAGACTGCTCTCAGACTGTCACTTTAACGATGTCTCGTCGTTCCATCTCTCCTCGAGGCACGACTGCCACAGCTCCCTTGCGTGCCCTCGCAACGCTGCGTCGCACGCCGAGTTGCGAGACTGAGCACGACTCAACCCAGACTGCTCTCAGACTGTCACTCTAACGATGTCTCGTCACCGCGCGAACCTCGTCCTTCTGTATGACGAAAAGCTTCTTCGTTGGCGGCGACGAGAAGAGATGGAGCCGAAGCCCTGGAGATCTGTGGTGGGGCCAGAGCCCCTGTCGATCTGAGTTGAATGGATTTTTCCCCGGCTTATATTCAGAAAATCCACTCAATCTTCCCGAGTTGTTTGAAGGCCGTCATATATCTTTCTGTGGGTTGAACACATCTGCGTTCGTGTGTTTCGTGTGTCGTGTGCGTGTTTATTAGTAAAGACCCAGCGGTGTAACCATTCTGGGAGGAGGGGTGGGGAATGTTATTTTGCTTGCGTGTGCAAATCTTGCTGTTTGTGCTCAAAACGCGATCACCCTCCTCTTTCTTTTGCGAGAGACAAACAACCTAAAACAGTGCGAGAATAAGCAGACATCACCGCGTCCCNTCCTCGCGACCTTCCTAACCCTCCAAGTATTCATGGGCCATCTGTTTGTGCTGCGGGAGACAAAGACGGCCGTGCTTAACTCAAACACGCGAGCAGTCACTCCTCTCTCCGCGTCTCTTGCGAGAGAAAACAACCAATGTCAGCACAAACCCCCCCCCTTGTGACCTTTTGCTCCCTCCTTGCTTACCCTGGGTGGGTCATTCTGAGGTCAGACCCCGCTGGAAGACAAAGGTGGTCGAGGAGATGTTTGCAATACATGTATGTGGTCCTGTGTGTTACATTTATTCTTGAATTATATTTTATGAGTTCCTTCGGTCTTGGTATCGGGGTTATCATTCGTCTATGTTTAATGAATATTCGCCATGATCCTCGTCACATTATTATTTTGGGCTTCGCCAAGTTTAGTTCTCCAGAGATTGGTGTTTTATTCTGAGTTAATTTTTTTATGTCCTGTGGTTAAGTGCACATGCACTTAAGCTTTCTGGAATTCGTACTCTTTAGTTTTTTTGGAAGGTCGTGTAAGTAGGAAACATATAATAATAGTAAAAATCTTATTGTTTGTTGGTTAATTATCTTTGTTAAGTTTCTACTTTTCGGTGAGGAAAACGTTAAGAAAACGCGAAGTTTCAACCGTTATTTATTCTGCACCTTATCTGTACATCTCCAGATGTCTTGGGAGGTTTAGTCCATACATCTTTTTGTCCGGATGTCTATGACCTCTTCGTGACCGAATTCCTATCATTTCAACCGCCCTCCATGTCTCATGGACTCCGGTGTGCCCGTGAGGAGAAGTGAGCCGTCCTCATTATTAAAAAAATATATAGATATAANAAAAAAAAANTTCTTAATTATTCTTAATATTAATAACGGAAAACAGGCATAGATCCAACAAACCGCCCTTTTAAAAATTTTCAGTGGTCGATTCGGCTACTGGCGAATTTTTAAACAAAGTAAATGCCCTGTTTTTTCGTTATAAATCCATCAGCCGCCCTCACTCTCGGCGGTTATTTCTTACGACGCGCGTGCACGTATTACAGTCTTGATATGGTACATTTGAATTGAGCAAAGAAAATTAAACAAACGTTAAACATCGATATTGCGTTACATCGGTTCTGATACATCATAACTCCGACGAATATTCATTTTTGTTTTTGCTTAACATGGTTACATTTGAATTGAGCAAAGAAAATTAAACAAACGTTAAACATCGATATTGCGTTACATCGGTTCTGATACATCATAACTCCGACGAATATTCATTTTTGTTTTTGTTAAATCCTGGGAAACGCTAGGAGCGGTTTCGAACGCATTTATGCGTTACCTTCCTCATGTTGCCTCGTTTACCACTTATCACTTTGATAATTCGATCACGGTTTTCGGGTTCGTTTTTGTAGTTTCCTCTCTCACTCTCTCGCGTCGTGGGAGTGTGTGGTGAAAAATTGTGCTGCACATAACCAGAATTCGCGCACACGACCCACTTTGACACTTGGTTCGAGGCATTCGCTCTCTCTGCGATTACATGCACATTTGCCGAGTCAGTGTGTCGATTTAATTCTGTCCTCGTAATGTTGCCCTCTTTGTTTTTACGAGTGTGTTGGATTTCAACACCATTCCCGATACGTCATGGACATTCATCTCCATTTTAGCACTCCGATCCACATAATTTTTGGTTTCCCTTGGATATTTTCCATTCAAAGGCTCATGCCTGCGCTCCTCAGGGCGTGTCCCTGCTGTCTGTTTTTGTACTGTCCGATCACGCTTCAATGCAACCCTGTCCTTGTATTCGATCTGCGCGTCATTTACGGGAGCACTGTCCACGTTTTTGCCCGCCCTGTCACTTGCAGCCTGCCTGTATTTCACATTGAGCTCCGGGTTTAACACCTCGGCGGGTGGGGCGCGTGTTGGCCGCTCGCTCGCGCTCACTGTGGGTTGTTTATCATGTATTTGGACCGCATTCTGTGTTATTCCTCTATTCCCTCCTGGTATAGCCGGTGGAGGAATTGGTCGGAATTGGATCGATTGTGTTTGACCTCCCATCCTGCGATTCTCCTGAATGTTCGCATCCTTACCTCCGCGGTCTGTATAACACCTTCCCGCTAGGTGGTTATCTTGCCATCTCTGTGCGTAATTTGAACCTTGCGTGTGTCGTGGCATGGGGTGTTGACATGGTTCTGTTCTGAACCTCTCCCTCCTACGATTCTCGTACACCCTTGGCCAGTGTTTTTCCCATTTGGGTGCCAAATTTTTCCTGGATTGTTACTTCGCCATCCCTGTGGGTAATCTTGACCTTGCGCATGTCGGGGCATGGGGTGTTGATATGGTTCTGCCCTTAACCTCTCCCTCCTGCGATTCTCCTGAATGTTCGGCTTTGTGCCGCTCTCATTCTCGTGCCAACCTCTCTCGGGTTATTTTGCCATGTGTGCGTGCGTTTTTGCTGCTCCCTGCATGGTGGGACTGCTCGGTGATTTTTATTCCTCTCTGAGAGGCTGGGTTCCTTATCCCTCTCCCTGTGTTCTGGATCCGAATTATGATTCTTAGCTCTGTATAACCATGCCATGTACGCCTTGCTCTCTATGCGGCGTAAGGATGCGGTTTCTGGATTCAAAACCATCCTCACCCTTTCTGTAATCTCTGGGCTCAAGGATTCAAAAAACATAATTTTGAACATTTTATCTCCTTCGTGGTATTGATTCACATCGCCTGCGTAATACGCTCTTTTAAATTGTACGAGGTAGTCACGTGGATCTTGGTCCATGCCCTGGGTCATCGATTTTACAGCATAAAACCCTTCAGTGAGTGTCGAATATTCTCCAAACTTCCGAATCACTGTCAGGCTCAGTTGTTTAAAATCATTCCTAACCTTGTGTGGTAGTGACTTTACCCATGGGATAGAATCTTTATGTAAGCTTCGTTTCAACAAACTCGCTTTTTCATCCCGTCTCATCAGCCCTCTAATCATTGCCTCCTCTTCCACTGTCGCGATATGTGTATGTATATCCATGGACTTATTGTGGGGGTCAAAATCGGGAATTCTGACTAGAGCCTTGTCCATCAACTTAAGGGTTTTACTGGTGAATAGGTATTCCGAAAGTTGATTGCCGACAGCGTCATCATCAAACAAGTTATCATCAGGCAATCTGTCACTTTGGTCTGTGCTGTGTCGCTTGTGTTTAAGTGGCGTGCATTTTTGTGTGCGCACCCAGTGCCGTGTCGCTCGTGTTGCCATTTCCCTTCAGTTTTTGCCTCTGCCTTAGTGTACCATGTCCTGGCGATTTTACTTTAACTTTTGTGCGATTAGTCCTGGACTCTGTCCACGTACCCAAGAGTGTGATTTAATGTTACTTCCATATTTATTCTGTGGATCAACATCTGTGAGTTTCGCTGGTGTCGCGAGCACTGATTTCTCATCCCTCTCGAGGATGTGAGGACATTTCTCCTCGTTTATTAGAGACGATTTCTCTCCTGTTTCCTTTCCGAATTTTTCTTCATTCCACAATCCCTGTCTGTATGCCTGTGTGAGAAGGTATGAGTCCCGTCCTGCCTTCTCTGCAGTTTTTGCATCGTGTTCGCCTTCGTTACATTTTATCCAGTCAATTAGTTTCCCCGAGGTGTGTTCGTGTTATCGATACAGCTCCCTTCCCATATGTCTCTCTGACTGTACTGCTTTGTAACAGATTGGTCGGTACGTTTAAATACGAGCTCCCCGTATCCCGTAACCCATTCAAAAATTATTCTTAATCCAGCATCTCAAAAGTGTGGCGGGAGTTACTTTGACATTCCCTTTCAGAGTGCATATAAAACAATTATCTCACAGAGTGTAGTCAATTTGACTCGAGCTATCTGTTATTTTCCGATTCAGAGTGCGTACCTCTAACACCATTTATCACAGGATGCAATTGGTTTGATACGGTATTATCTTAATTCCACTGTCTCTATTTTAACCTGCTATTCTGGGTTTTAACCTTAGAGGGCGTTTTTTTAGTTTTCCGCCCGTTCACAATTACCATGCAATGTTCGATCCTGATATTCTGTTTAACACGAAGTGATTCATTCCATCATCCATGCAAAACACTGTCTGTGAGAGATCCCGGACGACGCCACCCATTATGTTGTATGTGTCGGGGTTATGAAATTTTGATAAAAATAATAAAATTAATAATTTCCGAAAAATGCGCAAATCGCATTAATTATGATAGTGTGTGTAGTAACATGCATAAATTATGATAATGCATGTAATTATATGCATAAATTATGATAATCGTAGAGATAATCGTAGTAATTTATGCGGATGCTTGCGGTTATGTTAATGTGTGCTGTTATGTTAATTAGGCTTGGTTTCGTTTATCCAGGGTTATATCAATCAGGATAACACGATTATCATCGATTAAACATTTGCTGATTATCTTAGTGTGTTTGTTATTTTTAGTCTCCAGGTTCAGATCTCATCACAGGATACAGTTGTCAAGAATAAGACAGTTTTGCATGGACTTGGAAAGAAGCACTCGAACAGTTGGTGTTAAGCAATTTTAATTCTAAACAAGCACATGACACTCTAGTATGCGAAAGCGAGTATACGTCAATAAATTCATGGGCAATCTTATGCGATTAACGAAATTGAATGACTAAAAATACTTCTTCATTGGCGAAATTATGCAGTTAACGAAAATGAATGACTAAAACATTTCTTATTCATGCAACTCGACGGCAGCAACTGCTTTGCACGATCAGTTGATTTTGAACGCACCACCTCGAAATGGCAACCCTTTTTGAAACGCAAAGATCACTTTTTGAAAGTCTTATTCGTGTGCGTGCTGTGTGTGCGTTGTCCTCTCGTAATATTAATTGTGTCGTTAGCTTGTGTGGTGTAGGAGGATACAAACAGCGGCCAGGTGTTCCTCTCGATTGGCGTGGCCGCCGCAAGCTCCTGCTGCTCCCTCGCTCGGCGTGTCGCTCGGCTTTTGCTCTCTCTCTCTCTCTNCACTGCTGGATTGAGCGGCGTTGGCACGATGCTATCCTTGAAGATGCTCGGTCGCTCGTGTCGCTCGGTGTCGCTCGGTGTCGCTCGGTGGCGCACGGTGGCGCACGGTGGCGCAGGTGGCGCACGGTGGCGCAAGGTGGCGCACGGTGGCGCAAGGTGGCGCACGGTGGCGCACGGTGGCGCAAGGTGGCGCACGGTGGCGCAAGGTGGCGCAAGGTGGCGCACGCGCTTTCTTGGTGGCAGCCCCCGGCTTCTCCACTGCTCGATTGATTGTTGAGTCGGCACGATGCTCGCCGTCGCTCTGGACGTCTTGTGTGTTCACACTGGTCGTTGGTCGGTGTGCCCTCAGGCACACGGCGCATTCGATGTCGCTGTCCTCTCCCTCGCAGCCGTTTGACCAGGCTTCCTCCACTGCTTCGCGCTCTCTGCTTTGCTCGCTTGGTCGACGCTTGGCGATCTCCGCCCTTTTACAGGTTGATTGCTTGTCGTCACTCGTCACTCTCTCTCTGCTCCGTGTTCCTTTTGTTCGTGCGGCTGCCAGCTTTACTCGCACTTAACTTCGTTCTGCGAGAAGCGACACCTGCTATCGGCATCGGTGTTTCGTGTCCTCACGACGCTCCACCAGCCGGAGCACGGCTGAAACCCAGCCCCGACCCAGGTTGAACTCAGACTTCTGCGACTCAACGACTCCTCCTCGTTCCATCATTTCTCGAGGCACAACCGCCCAGCTCTCTTGCGAGCCCCGTCGCAACGCTGCGTCGCAAGCCGAGTTGCGAGACTGAGCGCGACTCGAACAGACTGCTCTCAGACTGTCACTTTAACGATGTCTCGTCGTTCCATCTCTCCTCGAGGCACGACTGCCACAGCTCCCTTGCGTGCCCCGTCGCAACGCTGCGTCGCACGCCGAGTTGCGAGACTGAGCACGACTCAACCCAGACTGCTCTCAGACTGTCACTCTAACGATGTCTCGTCACCGCGCGAACCTCGTCCTTCTGTATGACGAAAAGCTTCTTCGTTGGCGGCGCGAGAAGAGATGGAGCCGAAGCCCTGGAGATCTGTGGTGGGGGCCAGAGCCCTGTCGATCTGAGTTGAATGGATTTTTCCCCGGCTTATATTCAGAAAATCCACTCAATCTTCCCGAGTTGTTTGAAGGCCGTCATATATCTTTCTGTGGGTTGAACACATCTGCGTTCGTGTGTTTCGTGTGTCGTGTGCGTGTTTATTAGTAAAGACCCAGCGGTGTAACCATTCTGGGAGGAGGGGTGGGGAATGTTATTTTGCTTGCGTGTGCAAATCTTGCTGTTTGTGCTCAAAACGCGATCACCCTCCTCTTTCTTTTGCGAGAGACAAACAACCTAAAACAGTGCGAGAATAAGCAGACATCACCGCGTCCCTCCTCGCGACCTTCCTAACCCTCCAAGTATTCATGGGCCATCTGTTTGTGCTGCGGGGAGACAAAGACGGCCGTGCTTAACTCAAACACGCGAGCAGTCACTCCTCTCTCCGCGTCTCTTGCGAGAGAAAACAACCAATGTCAGCACAAACCCCCCCCCTTGTGACCTTTGCTCCCTCCTTGCTTACCCTGGGTGGGTCATTCTGAGGTCAGACCCCGCTGGAAGACAAAGGTGGTCGAGGAGATGTTTGCAATACATGTATGTGGTCCTGTGTGTTACATTTATTCTTGAATTATATTTTATGAGTTCCTTCGGTCTTGGTATCGGGGTTATCATTGTCTATGTTTAATGAATATTCGCCATGATCCTCGTCACATTATTATTTTGGGCTTCGCCAAGTTTAGTTCTCCAGAGATTGGTGTTTTATTCTGAGTTAATTTTTTATGTCCTGTGGTTAAGTGCACACTTAAGCTTTCTGGAATTCGTACTCTTTAGTTTTTTTNGGAAGGTCGTGTAAGTAGGAAACATATAATAATAGTAAAAATCTTATTGTTTGTTGGTTAATTATCTTTGTTAAGTTTCTACTTTTCGGTGAGGAAAACGTTAAGAAAACGCGAAGTTTCAACCGTTATTTATTCTGCACCTTATCTGTACATCTCCAGATGTCTTGGGAGGTTTAGTCCATACATCTTTTTGTCCGTCTGGATGTCTATGACCTCTTCGTGACCGAATTCCTATCATTTCAACCGCCCTCCATGTCTCATGGACTCCCGGTGTGCCCGTGAGGAGAAGTGAGCCGTCCTCATTATAAAAAAATATATATATAGATATAATAAAAAATAAAAAAATGTTCTTAATTATTCTTAATATTAATAACGGAAAACAGGGCATAGATCCAACACCTCGGAGCTCTATGGGAGTGAAATGTGTGAGGGTGTGTTTATGTGGGGGTGGTGAGGGGGAAGTGGGGTCGGCCCCGTCGCTTGGTGGTGGCGAGATCGTAGATGGGGCGCCCGCCGAGCGGCTTCACGGCGGCGGCATTACACTCCCAAGCGATACGCTCAGTGATTGGGAGTGAAGTAGCTCGTGACGTGATCATATTCAGAACTGTAATTGGTTCCGATGATCCTGAAAGCGCCATTTGATATCCTTATTGGACAACTACTCGCTCAGATGTGGACAAAGCGGTCAGGGGCGAGTTGCGCAACTTTGAGAGCATCACGGTTGCTCGACTGATTGCTCTGGCGTGGGCCAGCCTTACAATTGCTCACAACGTGTCTGTTGCGAATACGTATCGTACACATTACACACAATGTAAAATGACCGCTATGCGCCAGATCATTACGTGAGTCTGACCCAAAAATCGGTGGCGAACCACAAGTGAACTGCAGTGTCTCATACCTCTACATAGCACGGGAACAGGTCGTTGAAGAGGAGCTTTCCCAAGGCTATCTCTACCACCACACAGCCGAGTGCCCACATGTTCACGTATTGCCTTTAATAACATCACACAGTATCACCACCCACAGCGTCATCAGACACACACAGTGACAGACACACACAGTATATACAAAAGAAAATATCCCCATATAGCCTTTAACAGACTGTTGGGGTAAATGCTGTTTGCAAGTACCTATAAAGGCCAGAAAGGCGCATAAAGTGGTGGGTGGCAACACGTACCCGGCCACCTTTGTCTCCATGGCAATGTTAATGCATCACATCAGGTATTCATTTAAGGCTGAGTGGAGCTCGCGGAGGCCCATCACCGGTTCCGATAATCGTCACTGGTGTTGAACGTGAGCGGGAATCGAACTGATGGTTTCATAGCACAGCGCAATAACTGCTACACTACCACTCCCACACACATGCTTGCATAGGCACACACAGCAACAACAGCCCCATTCGTCACCGGCGGTGACATCACCAGGGTGTTTGTGCCAGGCTAGGTGCACTCCGAGGCACGTAAAGTGCCAAAGGCTCGCTGACAGGTCACAGGACAGAATACATTTTTTTATTTAACCAGGTAAGGCCCACTGAGCTATTTAGCTATTTTTCAGAAGCGATCTGGCTACAAATGATAGCTCAGTGAAGCTGCTTATCATGTGCCAAATACTCTAAAGCATGTTTCTAAATTTAGAGGGAAAGACTTGAGGACCCAGAGAAAAATCCATGTGACCACGGGGAGAAAGGCATGCAAACTCCAAATATACAGGCGTCAGGATCAGGATCGTACCCACAGCCCCCTGTATACCAGGGGAGGTAGTTAAAATCTCGCCACCGTGGTGTTGGGTTGGCTGACTGAGGGGGCACCTGTGTCCCCCACTCTTCCAACTTGCTGCATTTTAGCGATTCGACACTCTGCTCATTGTCATGAGCGTCGCTCTTCTGCCCTCTGTTGTTGGAGGGTAACTGCCTCCAACTGCCCAATAGCGTTCTTCATGACATTGCGAGTCTTGAGCAAGTCCACTTAGCTCCGCATCCTTCCCATATTGCAACAGTCCATCTCTTCTCAAGGCCGTACCGCGTCTGTTTAGTCCCCTCTATCCAGCGAAACAGAAACTGGCTGGGCATGCGGGGTGACATGACACAACCAATGCAGCATCGCCCATCGGAGGAGTTCACTGATGGGAATGTACTCTTTGGTTCTTTCGGTAAAGTCACGTATAAAGATAAAATAATAAATTAAATAATAGCATACGACGTTTCGATTGCAACACAAGCAATCATCATCAGGTATAAATGAAATAGCAACAAAAATCTAACCAGAAAACTATACACAGACATATAAGCAGACAGATATCACCAAGATACATAGAGAGAGTAACACAGTCACAGAGAGGGAGATCGTCTCTGTGGCGAGGCCTTAAATAGACAGAGGGGGCGGGGGCGGAGAAAGGGAGGGGTTAGAGAAAAAATGTACATGTCAATGAGTACGGAATTTCACAGTTAAATTCTAACTTAGCAATCTTTGAAATACGTGATCGACCAGGCTATGCGTTAATTGTGTGTTGACCGACTCTCTGTGTTGTATTACATAACATTTCGATATTTTGCTAGGTTATTTAATTTAGTGTGTTCTTTCTCCCTCTCTCCTAATGTTCAAGCTTGCGTACTCATTGACATGTTAATTTTTTCTCTAACCCTCCCTCTCTCCGCCCCGCCCCCTGTCTATTAAAGGCCTCGCCACAGACACGATCTCCCTCTCTGTGCCTGTGTTACTCTCTCTCTATGTATCTTGGTGTATCTGTCTGCTTATATGTCTGTCTATAGTTTTCTGGTTAGATTTTTGTTGCTATTTCATTTATACCTGATGATGATTGCTTGTGTTGCAATCGAAACGTCGTATGCTATTATTTAATTTATTATTTTATCTTATACGTGACTTTACCGAAAGAACCAAAGAGTAATTCCTGCAGTCACGAAAGCTCCAAATTAAGATTGATGGGAATGTGTTCAGATCTTTGAAGGATTTATGTTCTCCTCACACAATTCAGCCTGGTTAAACACAAAATGGATATTTGGTTCTTTCGGTAAAGTCACGTAGGTGTTGCGCCATAACAAGGCGCTGTAAGGAGCTTACCTGCCACCACGCTCACGGCCGACAGGGGGCAGCCGAGACAGAGCGAGGTGGGAGGCCCGTGACCGGAGGTTGACACCCCAGACCCCCAGGGGCTAGGGGCTGAGGGGGATGGGCTCCCCTCACCCCTTCCTAAGACCCCTTAAGATTTAAGACCCTCTAAGACCTTCCAGAAGGTTCTGGAGGGGGGTCAGGAGGGGAGGGGTAAGCCCAACCTGGGGATAAAAAGCCGACCTCTGAACGGGTCCAGCAGTGTTCGCCAACTCAAGCTTGAAGACATCTGAAGACCTGAAGACTGGACCAGCACCCGGGAACCCTCAACCGAGGCTCTCGTTAGAGCCGGGTTGTGGCGGACCCGAGGTAGCTCGGACACCCTGGGACCCTCCCCGAGGCTCTGGTCAGAGCCGTGTGTAGCGGACCAGGGGTGAGCCCCGTACCCTGCCTGGGACGGGTCGGTCCAGTCTTCCCTTAGCCGCCGTGGCAAGGGACCGGTGTGTAGAGTAGCCTGGAGTGTGTAGGACGTGCTAGAAGGGAGTGTGTACCTCCCTTAGGCTATCGGGTTGAAGGGGCCCACTTCAGCAATTGTTTCTTGCTGTGGTTGTCCCACCTGATGACGGGCGCTTGTGTTACAACCGAAACGTCGTGATTTAATTAATTTTATTTTATACCTACGCGACTTTACCGAAAGAACCAAAGAGTATGGATCCCTGCAGTCATGAAAACGTCAAATCTAGATTGACAAAATGGATCATAGGCAGGCCAACCTGAAAATTTTTAACCGGTGCAGATATTCTATGAGAGGGGTCCACATTCCGCAAGCAAAGAAAGGAAGGGCAAGACTGTTTCCGAAAATACCGTGATCTTTGTGTCGAGTGACAGACCAGGTAGCTTCCACACAGCATTAAGCAGCTGATCAAAATATAATGCCGCTCGACTGATTCGGAGTGAGAGCTCTGCTGCCAATCTGGAGTTGGTCATGAGCACACAGCCCAGGTATGGACACTTCTCTACTCTCTCCACAACTGCACCATCACGGTGGGGAGTTGACTCAGTGGAGTATTGGATTATACAAAATACATGAGCAGGTGCTTAATTTGGTGAGGCTGATAGTAAGGCCTATCTCTTAGTGGCACGCTGCAGGTTTAGCAGCAGAACCTTCAACTCATCAGTGGGCAGCAACCACCAGATCATCACTGTGCATAACATGGTTGACCAGGAGGATCAGCCTCCCATTGTATCTGTACAGATTAAAATTCCACAGGTACAGCCATAGAAGGCTTCTCGAATTACATGGTCGAACATGATGTAAACAATGCAGGAGCCAGATGCTGTCGCACCCCAAGATGAACAGGGAACGGCTGCGAATGGTGTTGCTCATGAGCAAGAATTGAATTCGGGTCGCCAGGTTCATAGTGCATACATATACTCATGCATGCCGTTGAGGTCACTTACTTTGAGAAGTCTCATGGAAGCTGCAACCAAAGTCTGTTACCCGCACGGTCCCAGCCATGGGTCCTTGACCAAGATATTGCCCTAGACCAGAGGACGGTAACGAAAATAACAAGATAAAAAATGTATTCGGTTAAAGAAACTCAATCTTTCAGAGCCGTAATGCACTGTGTGGTGAATAGAGATGGTGGTCCTGAATAAATAACGTTACGAAGCAGTCCTTAAAGAGCCACACGCGGCTCCGGAGATGCAGGTTACCGATCCCTGCCCTAGATGAAGAGGGGCAGAAGTCGTTCACGCTCAGAGGTTACGAAAATCTAAATTTCGGGAAGCAGAAGATGACGGATCATTTAAAAGGTGTCCAATGAAGTGAAGGTCTGTCGACTTTAGAAAAGGGAATATTTTTTTTCACTTGCCAGGTGACCTTTGTAGCAACTTGACGTTTGGCCGATAATACTCCGCACACGCTCGCAAAATAGCCTGCGTCGCTCACTTGGCAGTAAACGTTAAAGATCCCACGACGTCACTCGTCACGGTCCAGGTTTGGCCCAAATATAAAGGTTACACCAGAAATCACTCAATTGGGACAAAGATGAAGATCCCGGAATGGAACAAGAAGGGTGAATGCCAAATGTGCTAAATTATTCGTGTTGATAATAAAAATTGTAAATGTTATTGGCGAGATCACCTTCGGGCGAATTGCTGACGAGGGGCATGCGCGCACTGGACGGTTGATGGTCGCAGTCCGGGTCACCTCCCTGCTCACTCTCCAACAGCTGCTTTGGGTGGGGCTGCTCCATACACAGAGACAAAGGGGGCAGGTGAGTGATGGGTGAGTGATGGGTGAGTGGTGAGTGAGGGTGAGTGAGGGATGGGTGATGTTGAGTGATTGGCGAGTGCGTGATGGTTACACGAGTCGTGAATGAGGGTAAGGGGTGAGTTATGTTTTCGTGATTGGTGAGGGGTGAGTGACCGTTGGATGATAGTTGAGGGGTGGCTGATGGTTGAGTGGTGGGCGAGTGGCGAGAGATTGATAAATGATGATTAAGTGAGTGGTGAGTGATGGGTGAGTGAGGAGTGGGTGATGGTTGATTGATTGGTTGGTGAGTGAGGGCAGTTGATGGTTGGATAATGGGCGAGTGAGGGGTGAGTGATTCGTGAGTTCCCCACCTCCAGCTCCTCCGTCTCCTGCTCCACCATCGCCATCTGTCTCCTTCACCACCTCCAGCTCCTCCTATACCATCTCAAGCTCCTCTACCACCTCCAGCTCCTCCATCTCTGATTATCCACCGTCTCCTCCACCACCACCTCAAGTATCCTCCATCCCCTCCCATTCCTCCTTCTCCATGTCCCCATCCTCCCACTTCTCCATCATTTGTCACTCTTCAGCTGTCTCCCCTCTTCGGCTGTCTGCCACTCTTCCTCCGTACGCTGCCCGCCCCTAGAAGAGACTCAAGCTCGAGACCAGGAAGAGGAGCTGGGACGAGCGAGCGAGGGAGCCACGCAGGCCAGCGTGGGGGTGTTCAACATGGGGCTCACGCCTGGGGGTGCTCGTGCCGCTGCTGCTCACCAATGGCTTCAGCGTGGAGGCGCGTTGGGCCGCACGCGCGGCGAGGCCGAGCAGCTGGCGGCCAAGGTGCGCGTCCCCTTCTCCAGCAGCAGCTGCATGGGCGCGTGCCGCTCCACCAGCTCGGGGACCTCATGCGCATCTTCAACCCGCCAGAGCTCAGCTGTCGGATCGCGGTCAAGGCCCTGGGATCAGCTCCCACTCGAGAGTGGTCCTCCCCTGGCTGCTGTTTGTGCTGCACTGTTTAGGACCGGTAGAGCCTGCTTCTGGTCTCCCACCCAGTAACTCTGCTGTCTCTTTACCCCATTGTCACCCAACCCAGCAAACTCACCGACACTGTTACCTCATCCATCAGACACAAACCCCCATACTTTCTCAAACAATGGCATCTCAATCTTATGTTAATTCTGTTCCTGCAGTCTTCCACAATTCATGATATTTGTTTCATAGGTATCCACCTGTTACTCGTAGCTTAAACATTAATCACAGACATGCAAAAATATCTACATGCTAGTAACGCCATTTAGCACAGCACTCTAGTATAAAATACATTAAAAAACAATACATGTTTATATTGTTGATTAGTTTGCATGTTGAAACCAATCCTGGTCGCAGTAGTGCCTCACCTTCCCATTACATTTCCACTATTGTAGAAATCTACTTTAATTTGTCCACAGTATAAAAATGGCTTCAAAGAAGATCCTAATAATTATAGACCATATTTTTTTAACAGTTACTAAAATACTCTGGTTCTTTCGGTAAAGTCACGTAGGTATAAAAAAAAAATATATATCACGACGTTTCGATCGCAACACAAGCGGTCGTCCTCAGGCGGAAAAAATTATCCAGCAGTGGAACTGCTGAACTAGGCTGAACCAGGTTCAGCAGTTCCGAGGCACACGACCGCTTGTGTTGTTCTGAGGACGACTGCTTGTGTTGCGATCGACACGTCGTGATATATATTTTTCTTTTTCTATCTACGTGACTTTACGAAAGAACCAGAGTATGGATTCCTGCAGTCACGAAGCTTCAAATCAAGTTACTAAAATATTCGAAAAACATACATCCAAATAAACTGCTGCCGAAAAGCTCACAATCTCATGCACAGCAAGTCTGGTTTTCAAGAGGATTACAGCACCACCACAGCTATGGATGTTTTAAATGTTCTCATCAGTAAATTGGATAAAATGTCACTACTGCTGTGCAATATTCATTACCTTTTCAAAAGCCAGTTGAAAATTATATTCCACCACAATTCTTGGTCAATTACGGTTTTCAGATTTAACAATAAAATTATTTAAGTTACCTCTCAGACTTAAATAAGTGTAATGCGAGTGTAAATGGGGTTCCTGCTGGGCTCTGGCCAATCACACAGCCCGGTCTGGGGGCTGTGGGAGGGGCCGCCGTTCACCTCGGCTCCAATGGAAGCGAGTGAATGGGGCNGAGCCAGCAGGGCAGTACGGGAAGGCCGATCTGACGATCCGGAAGGGGAGGAGTCAGGGTCACGTGGGGGAGAGGATATAAGTGGGAGCTCGGAAGAGATGGGGTAGTTGGAGTAAGAGGCTGAGCCACGTTGGGTGGTGAGAGGAGATCCGCGCCAACGGCCACGTGGCCGAAGGACCTTCAGCACGCCGTCGGCCAGCGGAGTGCGGGAGTGGAGGAGCTAACGGAGGAGCGTGCGTGGCGCGCGCGAGGAGACGCTGGTCCCTGTCAGGACCAGCGGGTGTGAGGAAGAGTGGAGGAGCTGACGAGGGAGCGCATGCGGGCGCGCGCTAGACGACGCTGGTCCACGGAGGGGACCAGCGGAGTGCGGAGAAAGAACCTAAATAAAAGGGGGTCAAATACTTATTTCCCTCATTAAAATGCAAATCAATTTATAACATTTTTGACATGCGTTTTTCTGGATTTTTTGTTATTATAAATGTCATACAACGATCACTATTTGTAGGACATATAAACGTCGTGTACCGAGTGTGGATACAGGCCCATGGCGAGGACACGCTGTGAACAGCGGCAGTGAGAGCTCGCCTTGACGAATGCCTCAAACACGTCCAGCACCGCCACGCAAAGTCCCCTTCCACCGCAGACTGATACCGCTGGCGAGCCTGCAAGCGCACAATGGGGGCATGGTGGCAGGGTAGGTGGATCGAACAGAGAGAATCTTGTTTCAGTGTGTGGAGTAGGTTGCTGACCTATCTGTAGAGGGTGTGTTTGTGTCATCGCCTCTCACAGATGGGGTTTCTCTGGGCACTCAGGTTTCCTACCACATGCACATGAATAAGCATTAATAAACTGGACGAACAAGTGAAGAAAAATCCTGAACCACCCATCATCATCACACCCATCATCATCACCACCCACCCATCACAACACTCTCACATCACCATGATCACCACCAAAATCCACCCATCTCACTATCACTCACTCTCTCACACTCTGCCCATTCTCACTGTCACGCACTGTCACACACTCACTCTCACGCATTGTTCACTCTCAAGCACTCTGTCAAACCTCACTAAACCTTAACATAGTTCACATTCATTCTAACTTGAAGCTTTCGTGACTCAGATTCATATTCTAGGTTTTTTCGGTAAAGTCACGTAGGTAAAACATCAAAATTAATAAAATAAAATAAAGATCACGACGTTTCGGAGGCAACACAAGTCTCCGTCATCAGGTGGGACCGTCACAGCCAGATTAGCTGCATCAAGTGAGGCAATGATTCAAGATGCCCTTAAAACGAGTTGAGGGAGCCATCAGTTGGTAGCATGAGGAAAATCGGGAGGAGGGGGGCTGNGCCCACCCTTTTGGCCCAGCCCCCCTCCCTCCCGATACGTTCCATTCATTGGCTACCACATTCTGATGAGCTCCCCCCCCCTCTCCTCCCCCTTCGTTTTAAGTTACACGAATCATTGCCTCACTTGAGCAGCTAATTGGCTGTGACGTCCCACCTGATGACGGAGACTTGTGTTGCCTCCGAAACGTCGTGATCTTTATTTTATTTTATTAATTTTGATGTTTTACCTACGTGACTTTACCGAAAAAAAACCTAAGAATATGTTCCATTCAGTTCAGGTTATCGCTGTGAATTTTTCATAATTGTCTCCACCGTGGTGTTAACATAGTCTGGCACACGTAATACTGAAAATAATACGTATGACATCGCATGTGTTCTGGCATGTGTGCTGTGTAGCTCTTCCAAGTGTTTTCGGACTGTACCTCGTGTGTATTGAAAAAAATATCAGTTCCTGAAGAAGCTCCCAGTATTCTTAGGTTTTTTCGGTAAAGTCACGTAGGTAAAAAACATTAAAAAGTAAAATAAAATAAAAATCACGACGTTTCGGAGGCAACACAAGCTTCCGTCTTCAGGTGGTACCGTCACAGCCACGACAGCTGTATCAAGTAAATGAGAGATTGCAGGAGCTACCACTCCGTTTATATAATGGTTGGAGAAGGTGGTGGGGCAAGGGCCGCATACTTTTTATTAATATGGTAAGGTGAAGCTTAAGACTAAAAATAGACTGCATAACAAAGGCTGAGCCTTTGTTATGGAGAGGTGCAGTTTGTGACTCAACCTTTGACAGGGAAACCACCACTAAACATGGTAAAACTGTAATATTTGTCTGTCAAATAGATTGGCAAATAAGTGTAGTTAAATCTTTTTTGCATGGTTAATCACATCTTTCCAATGATTACTCAGTTTGTAACCGTCATCACGGTTGAAATTATGTCTGTGTTTGTATATTTGTATGGCTTCGTGTACAAACCTTTGATGGTAGCCATGAGGTTTGTAGAGAACCTTGGTCTCGGAAAAGACAATTTAATGAGAGCCCACCGAGTTGTAGCAACTCGGTGGGCTCTCATGAAATTGTCATAATTTCAACTGTGATGACGGTTACAAACTGAGTAATCATTGGAAAGATGTGATTAACCATGCAAAAAAGATTTAACTACACTTATTTGTCAATCTTATTTGACAGACAACTATTACAGTTTTACCATGTTTAGTGGTGTGCTACGGGTGAAGGGCCGCTACCCCTTCAAGAGCTGTGTATTCCCCGGTGTGTAAATAAATAAGTGTGCCTCCGACTACGTCGTCTACGTCTCCTTGAACTCACTACACATCATCATAACCGCCCATCATCATCACCACCCATCATCATCAGGAGCACCCATCATCATCACCACCCATCATCACGACCACCACCCAATATCACCACCACCCATCATCAACACCACCCATTATCATCGCCACCTACCACCCAACATCACCACCACCCATCATTATCACCACCCATCATCAACACCACCCATTATCATCGCCACCTACCACCCAACATCACCACCACCCATCATTATCACCACTCATCAACACCACCCATTATCATCGCCACCTACCACCCAACATCACCACCCATCATTATCACCACTCATCAACACCACCCATTATCATCGCCACCTACCACCCAACATCACCAACACCCATAATCATCACCATACATCAGTATCACCATCCATTAACATCATTATCAACCATCATCACCCTCATCACCAATCATCACCTATAATAACCACCACCCATCACCACCCATCATCACCACCACCCATCATCACCACCACCCATCACGCATCATCACTACCCGACATCACCACCACCCATCATCACCACCATCCATTAATAATCATCGTCATCACCACCCATCACATCACCCATTATCATCGTCATCACCACCCATCACATCACCCATTATCATCGTCATCACCAACCATTATTATCACCCTATATAAACTAACAGACACACACAGCTACACACATAGAAACGTAAGCTGACACAGACACACATAACAAGACGCAAAAATATACCTCTTTAAAGACTGATCAACAAGAAAATAAACCCATATTAAACGTGCCAGGCTAGGTGCACACAGACAAATCCATTGCACAATAATTGACATGTAACTCAAATTACACTTGACTACTACCACCTCAGTCACCTAAACATAACTACTTAGGTTAATAATAACACCTTGAATTTTAAAGTAAATACACCAATGAGATGTTGTTCATACGCTTCAAATTTAATGCATGTGTAATAAAGGTCGTGAAAGCGACTTCTGGAATCCGGTCTTTGTCTTTCTTTACAACACTCCTTCACGCTGCTGATAGACAGCGTGAGAGGGATAGAGAGAGAAACGCACGCAGCCACGTGGCAGCCTGGACCCCCACTCTCGCGTGGCCTCTCCCTCCGTTCCAGTTCTGACCACATGTTGTTCGTCTCCACTCCTATTTAATACCCGGGTCACGTGGTACCTTTCCACCAATCCTGGTTAGCCTCTATGTAATCTTCCAGACTCCATCGTAGGCTCCCGGGACCACGCCCCTGACTCGTCTCCCCATTGGCTGTGGCTAAAGCCAGCAGAACCAATCCTCTACTTACAGATGTCACCTTCCCATTACGTCAGGGCCACACCCCTAGGCTTCCCCCATTGGCTATGGACCAGGACCAGCAGAGCCAATCATCGTGACGAGTTGTGATCCGTCAGCGACCCGGATATATCCTCACATTACACATGGAACACAAGTGAATAATTCCAAACTAGATTCGAAACTTTCGTGACTGCAGGAATTATTCTTTGCTTCTTTTGGTAAAGTCACGTAGAAAGAAATTAAATAATAATAGAATACGGCGATTCGATTGCAAAACAAACATCATCAGGTACACATCAATGAGAAAACATAGTAAACTTGGAAATATAATGCAATACAACACAGAGAGTCGGCCAACACAACAGTCAACACCTCACCTGGTTGATTACGTCCCTCCAAAGATTGCTAAATTTGAGAGAGACAAAACATCTCTCTGCTTGTGTCTGCCTGTGTGTCTATGTTATGTCTCTCTCTGCTTGTGTCTGCCTGTGTGTCTATGTTATGTCTCTCTCTCTGCTTGTCTGCCTGTGTGTCTATGTTATGTCTCTCTCTCTGCTTGTGTCTGCCTGTGTGTCTATTGTTATGTCTCTCTCTCTGCTTGTGTCTGCCTGTGTGTCTGTTATGTCTCTCTCTCTGCTTGTGTCTGCCTGTGTGTCTATGTTATGTCTCTCTCTCTCTGCTTGTGTCTGCCTGTGTCTATGTTATGTCTCTCTCTCTGCTTGTGTCTGCCTGTGTGTCTATGTTATGTCTCTCTCTCTGCTTGTGTCTGCCTGTGTGTCTATGTTATGTCTCTCTCTCTGCTTGTGTCTGCCTGTGTCTATGTTATGTCTCTCTCTCTGCTTGTGTCTGCCTGTGTGTCTATGTTATGTCTCTCTCTCTGCTTGTGTCTGCCTGTGTGTCTATGTTATGTCTCTCTCTCTGCTTGTGTCTGCCTGTGTGTCTATGTTATGTCTCTCTCTCTCTGCTTGTGTCTGCCTGTGTGTGTCTATGTTATGTCTCTCTCTCTCTCTGCTTGTGTCTGCCTGTGTGTCTATGTTATGTCTCTCTCTCTCTGCTTGTGTCTGCCTGTGTGTCTATGTTATGTCTCTCTCTCTGCTTGTGTCTGCCTGTGTGTCTATGTTATGTCTCTCTCTCTGCTTGTGTCTGCCTGTGTGTCTATGTTATGTCTCTCTCTCTGCTTGTGTCTGCCTGTGTGTCTATGTTATGTCTCTCTCTCTGCTTGTGTCTGCCTGTGTGTCTATGTTATGTCTCTCTCTGCTTGTGTCTGCCTGTGTGTCTATGTTATGTCCCTCTCTCTGCTTGTGTCTGCCTGTGTCTATGTTATGTCTCTCTCTGCTTGTGTCTGCCTGTGTGTCTATGTTATGTCCTCTCTCTGCTTGTGTCTGCCTGTGTCTATGTTATGTCTCTCTCTCTGCTTGTGTCTGCCTGTGTGTCTGTGTTATGTCTCTCTCTCTGCTTGTGTCTGCCTGTGTGTCTATGTTATGTCTTTCTCTGCTTGTGTCTGCCTGTGTGTCTATGTTATGTCTCTCTCTCAAATCTTTGGAGGAACGAATATGAAGCCTGAGGCCTAGGTGTATACCAGGCCTGCAGAGGAGGAGGGTTCCTCATCAATTACTTTTAATAGTCATAGATTGGTAGTGATGGGAAGATGTAATGATTGAGTGTGGCAGAGAGCGTGGGTTTAGATCTGAGTTTCAGCCATCATTGCTTAAACTGGGGTCTCAATACTCTGGTTCTTTCGGTAAAGTCACGTAGCTAGAAATACATTAAACTGAAACAAATCACGACGTTTCGATTGCAACACAAGCAATCATCATCAGGTGTGAAAACCACAGCAAGATTTTTTTTTGCTGAAGTGGGAGAGAGCTGCCGTGGCAAGAGGTTTCTAGATAAGAAGGGGCAAGGGAGAGAGAGAGGGGAGGGTACAAGGAGGGGTGCGCTGCGTGAGCGCGAGGAGAGGGCACGTGAGGCTGGGGGAGGGGGGAAGTGGGCGGGGCTGGAAGTGGGAGGCCGAGAAAGCTGGAGATGCAGGGGGGGGGAATTAACTCTGAAAAAATTAACCCGTAAAAACAAAGTTTTTCACTATAAATTATCTATATGCGTGGCGGCTAGAGTCCTCTCGTCCTCTGGCTTGAGATGGCTGCCACCTATGGGTCAGATGATTGCTTGCCACCATTAGGCAATTGGTAATTACATGGAATTTTTTTTCCTAAAAAGTGTAAAATTTTGGAAAACATTTTTCACGAAAATTAATTGTCACGCACAACGAGTCTATGTGCAAAATGTCAGCTCGATTGGATCACGGGAAGTGGGTATAAAAAAACGACCAAAAGATTTGCACGGTCGTAAGCGCGCAAGCAAGTGAACTTAATATAAAGAATTTAAAAATAGACTAGTACCCGGCAGATATGATACACACAACCATAAAGCAGTTACGGTTTTACCTGGTTAATAACATCCTTCCAATGATTGCTCAATTTGTATCCATATTCTCGGTTGAAGTTACGTCTGTTTATATATCTGGATGGCTTCATGAACAAACCTTTGATAGTAGCCAGAAGGTTTGCAGAGTACCTTGGGCTCGGAAAAAACAATATCATGCGTGCCCACAGCGTTATAACAATGGTCAGCCTCGGCAGAGGTATTGGTTCTGTCGTGTTTCAGATCTGCCTTGTGTTCGCGGACACAGTCCGAGACATGTCGTTTCGTTTTCCAAATGTAACTGCGACCGCAGGTACAACTCATTTGTAAACTCGAGTATATTGCATGTCAGGAATGGCATCCTTCACAGATGGGATTAGATCACGGATTTGTGTCTGCCTGTGTGTCTATGTTATGTCTCTCTCTCTGCTTGTGTCTGCCTGTGTGTCTATGTTATGTCTCTCTCTGCTTGTGTCTGCCTGTGTGTCTATGTTATGTCTCTCTCTGCTTGTGTCTGCCTGTGTGTCTATGTTATGTCCCTCTCTCTGCTTGTGTCTGCCTGTGTCTATGTTATGTCTCTCTCTGCTTGTGTCTGCCTGTGTGTCTGTGTTATGTCTCTCTCTCTGCTTGTGTCTGCCTGTGTGTCTATGTTATGTCTTTCTCTGCTTGTGTCTGCCTGTGTGTCTAT
Organism: Lethenteron camtschaticum; assembly: GCA_018977245.1. Classification (NCBI taxonomy): domain Eukaryota; kingdom Metazoa; phylum Chordata; class Hyperoartia; order Petromyzontiformes; family Petromyzontidae; genus Lethenteron; species Lethenteron camtschaticum. The sequence goes on along the minus strand of WFAB01002313.1, from coordinate 18,457 downwards.
GTTATGTCTCTCTCTCTGCTTGTGTCTGCCTGTGTGTCTATGTTATGTCTCTCTTTCTGCTTGTGTCTGCCTGTGTGTCTATGTTATGTCTCTCTCTCAAATCTTTGGAGGAACGAATATGAAGCCTGAGGCCTAGGTGTATACCAGGCCTGCAGAGGAGGAGGGTTCCTCATCAATTACTTTTAATAGTCATAGATTGGTAGTGATGGGAAGATGTAATGATTGAGTGTGGCAGAGAGCGTGGGTTTAGATCTGAGTTTCAGCCATCATTGCTTAAACTGGGGTCTCAATACTCTGGTTCTTTCGGTAAAGTCACGTAGCTAGAAATACATTAAACTGAAACAAATCACGACGTTTCGATTGCAACACAAGCAATCATCATCAGGTGTGAAAACCACAGCAAGATTTTTTTTTGCTGAAGTGGGAGAGAGCTGCCGTGGCAAGAGGTTTCTAGATAAGAAGGGGCAAGGGAGAGAGAGAGGGGAGGGTACAAGGAGGGTGCGCTGCGTGAGCGCGAGGAGAGGGCACGTGAGGCTGGGGGAGGGGGGAAGTGGGCGGGGCTGGAAGTGGGAGGCCGAGAAAGCTGGAGATGCAGGGGGGGGGAATTAACTCTGAAAAAATTAACCCGTAAAAACAAAGTTTTCACTATAAATTATCTATATGCGTGGCGGCTAGAGTCCTCTCGTCCTCTGGCTTGAGATGGCTGCCACCTATGGGTCAGATGATTGCTTGCCACCATTAGGCAATTGGTAATTACATGGAATTTTTTTTTCCTAAAAAGTGTAAAATTTTGGAAAACATTTTTCACGAAAATTAATTGTCACGCACAACGAGTCTATGTGCAAAATGTCAGCTCGATTGGATCACGGGAAGTGGGTATAAAAAACGACCAAAAGATTTGCACGGTCGTAAGCGCGCAAGCAAGTGAACTTAATATAAAGAATTTAAAAATAGACTAGTACCCGGCAGATATGATACACACAACCATAAAGCAGTTACGGTTTTACCTGGTTAATAACATCCTTCCAATGATTGCTCAATTTGTATCCATATTCTCGGTTGAAGTTACGTCTGTTTATATATCTGGATGGCTTCATGAACAAACCTTTGATAGTAGCCAGAAGGTTTGCAGAGTACCTTGGCTCGGAAAAAACAATATCATGCGTGCCCACAGCGTTATAACAATGGTCAGCCTCGGCAGAGGTATTGGTTCTGTCGTGTTTCAGATCTGCCTTGTGTTCGCGGACACAGTCCGAGACATGTCGTTTCGTTTTCCAAATGTAACTGCGACCGCAGGTACAACTCATTTGTAAACTCGAGTATATTGCATGTCAGGAATGGCATCCTTCACAGATGGGATTAGATCACGGATTTGTGTATTTTATTGAATCGGACCTGGATCTTGTATTTGTTTAAGATTTTGGAAATATTTTTGGTAACACCTGCTATGTATGGTAACATGATGGTTTTGATCGGCTTCTCAGGGGTTGTTTCTCCACGGTTGGAGAAACATCTTTGCGAATAATGCGGTCCGAGTACCCATCAATATTGAGGGCCTGGTGTACGTGTTCCAGTTCACCGGCTAGGTGGTGTTAGTCGGAAATGCAGTGTGCCCTGTGGTGTAGTGTTTTGATGAGGGAATTATTCTGTGCCGGATGGTGGTGGAANTCAGGTTTCAGATAGGAATCTGTGTGGGTGGCTTTTCTGTAGACAGTGTCCCAACGAGCCATTTGGTCTCTTCTCAAACAAAACATCCAGGAATGGTAGCTTAACGTCTTTCTCCACTTCCATGGTGAATTTGATGGACGGGTGTATGGAATTGATGTGGTTGAGAAATTGGTTTAAAGCTGGCAGGCCATGTGGCCAAATGACGAAAGTGTCATCTACATATCTCTTCCACAAGGAAGGACGTAGGGTGGATGTCTGGATGGCATCTGTTTCAAATTTCTCCATGAAAACATTCACTATCACTGGCGATAAGGGAGAACCCATGGGGTACCTTCATTTTGTTTGTATAAAGTACCATTCCAGGTACAGTAAGTGTTGGTAAGGCAGTGCCTAACCAGAATAGTAAATCAGGATTCAGTCCATGTTGGACAAAGTATTCAATCATTGCTAAGGTGTCAGGTACAGGAACTTTAATGAACAGAGAAACTACATCAAAGCTGACGAGCAAATCATCTGGGGACAGTGAAATGTCCTTGATTAGAGAGACCAAGTGAGCTGAGTTATGTACTGCTAAGGTAGTCTTGGAAGCAAGGTATCAGCAGAAAACGGGCCAGTTTGTAGGTTAGGTGATTGATAGTGGAAACATGGGCCGAAGTGGAGTACCTTTTGTTTCAGATCTGCCTTGTGTTCGCGGACACAGTCCAGACATGTCGTTTCGTTTTCAAATGTAACTGCGACCGCAGGTACAACTCATTTGTAAACAGTATATTGGTCAGGAATGGCATCCTTCACAGTAAGATCAGGATTTTGTGTATTTAGAATCGGACCTGGATCTTGTATTGTTTAAGATTTTGGAAATTTTTTGGACAGTATGTATGGTAACAGTGGTTTTGATCGGCTTCTCAGGGGNTTTTTCTCCACGTTGGAGAAACTCTTCGAATAATGCGGTCCGAGTACATCAATATTGAGGGCCTGGTGTACGTGTTCCAGTTCCGGCTAGGGGTGTTAGTCGGAAATCAGTGTGTGCCCTGTGGTGTAGNGTTTTGAATTATTCTGTGCCGGATGGTGGTGGGAATCAGGTTTCAGTAGGAATCTGTGTGGGTGGCTTTTCTGTGCAGTGTCAACAGCATTTGGTCCTTCTCAAACAAAACATCCAATGGTAGCTAAGTCTCACTTCCAGGGAATTTGATGGACGGTATGGATTGATGTGGTTGAGAAATTGGTTTAAAGCTGGCAGGCCATGTGGGACGAAGTCTACAATTCTTCCAAAGGAAGGACGTAGGGGGATGTTGGTGGAGTAAATTTTCCTGAAACATTACTATCCTGGCGATAAGGGGAACCCATGGGGTACCTTCATTTTGTTTGTATAAAGTACCATTCCAGGTACAGTGTTGGTAAGGCAGTGCCTAACCAGAGTAGGTACATCAGGATTCAGTCCATGTTGGACAAAGTATTCAATCATTGCTAAGGTGTCAGGTACAGGAACTTTAATGAACAGAGAAACTACATCAAAGCTGACGAGCAAATCATCTGGGGACAGTGAAATGTCCTTGATTAGAGAGACCAAGTGAGCTGAGTTATGTACTGCTAAGGTAGTCTTGGAAGCAAGGTATCAGACAAAAACGGGCCAGTTTGTAGGTGGAAACGATGGGCCGAAGTGGAGTACCTTCTTTATGGATTTTTGGAAGACCATAGAATCTGGGTAATCTAGTAGCAGAAGGTTTTAGGGAGAGCCGTTTGAAAGGTTTGATTAGAAAAGTCGAACTGGTAGTGATATTGTTGTTTTTTGTAGCCAGACGGTTGGTAGGATCTTTGTTTTGGTGTAACTGCCATCATTAAGGTCCTGGATTTTGTTGTTGTATGTGGTTTCATCCATGATAACAGTAGCATTGCTCTTGTCGGCTGGGTGGATGACTGTCATCTATTTTTTTCAATTTGGTGAGTTCAGAGCGCTCGTCTTTGCTGATGTTACTAATGGGTTGCTTAGCATTTTTAAGGATGGTGGCAATTTCAGATCCTGCCACATCTGTCGGGATGTGTCCCAACCTTTGAGGGCTACATCTACCTGGGCAATTAAATAATGAACTGGTGTTTGGGGGTGACAGCAAAATTCAGCCCTCGAGCTAGTACTGATTTTAGGCTATCGGAGATTGTACTGCTACTCTAATTGATAAGTCTTGTTAACATCTAGCTTTTTAATGATCTGGTTTCTTTTTTGACAAGTTATTGAATTTAGCAATAAGGTTAACCTTACATTTGGAGGACATTGTTGGCAGAAGAAGCAGTCATGCTATCTACAAGTTCCAATCAAATGCGGACATTTTATGTTAATGTTAAGTGTGATTGTAGGAGACATGTCTAAATGATCAAGTTCAAGACGGAGTAGTCTTATCCTGAGATTAGAGAAAGGCTAGCTCTTGAATAAAATCCGTTTGACGTTAGAAGTGAGAAGCAGATGTGAGTGCAAATGTGGTAGTATTACCTTGTCGCGGCATCTCTTCAGAAAGGTGAGAGACTCGATCATGTGAGCCTTCTTGTCTCGTAGTCTGTTAAAAGCTCTAACAGATGTGTGAAAACCCTCCCCGTATAGGTGGTTCAATCTTGATTAAAGTTTTCGTGACTGCAGGAATCCATACTCTTTGGTTCTTTCGCTAAAGTCACGTAGTTAGAAATAAATCCAGAAACATAAACAGACATAACTTCAACCGAGAAGATGGATACAAATTGAGCAATCATTGGAAGGATGTCATTAACCAGGTAAAACCTAACTGATTTATGGTTGTGTGTATCATATCTGCCGGGTACTAGTCTATTTTTAAATCCTTTATATTAAGTTCACTTGCTTGCTTGTGTAGGGGTTCGAATTAGGTGCACACACACGCAGCTTGGAGGCAACACTATTTATTAAATGGTAATATAACACTGTACATGAGGTGGTGACCACCTTCCTCAACTCACTAACACTCTGGAACACGACACAGACTGGACCAGGCAGGCAACGGTCTGCCTGGCCCAGGACGACGACCCGATGATGTCTTCACTTCGGAGTACAACAGCCTCGCTCTGCGTTCATACCACGCTTATATCTCCTCTGGCGTGGCCGGCTCCGCCCAGGCGTGGCTGGCTCTGTCCAGGCCACGCCTCCCTTCCCAGGCCACGCCTCCCTTCCCCCACCTCTGGGAAGGTCCGGGTCCCTCCACCACGTGACCCCCAGGCACCCTTGGGGCCCCCAGCCCTCGTACGGGCCGACACAGTAGTGACCGTTGTATGTCACTACACTTGCGTGCTTGCTTGCTTGCTTACGACCGTGCAAATCTTTCGTCGTTTTTTAACCCACTTCCCGTGATCCAATCGAGCTGACATTTTGCACAGACTCGTTGTGCGTGACAATTAATTTTCTGAAAAAAAATTCCTAAATTTTACAGTTTAGGGAATTTTTTTAAATATTTAATTACCAATTGCTTAATGTGGCAGACAATCATCTGGCCCATAGGTGGCAGCCATCTCAAGCCAGAGGACAGAGGACTCTAGTCGCCCGTTTCATGATGACGCAAATGTTGACTAACCACATGGCATGAAATCCCTGCCCCACGCTGTACAATGGAGACTATATAGAGCAGTTAAATTGAAGCCGCCAGGTTCTTGAAAGTGGTAAAACGGGTCAACGCTAGTGCCCTCGGGAATATACGGGGCATGTCAAGAGGTGATCTTTCATTTTTAAATCATTTATATTAACTTCACTTGCTTGCTTGCTTACTCAAGAAAAACAGAAATGAATAATAAATGAAACCGATGCCATGCATATAAAGGATTTATAGTGAAAAACTTGTTTTTACGGTTAATTTTTTCCGAGTTAATTTCCCCCTGCATCTCCAGCTTTCTCGGCCTCCCACTTCCAGCCCCCCCCCCAGCCTCACGTCCCTCTCCTAGCGCTCACGCAGCTCTCTCCTCCCCTCTCTCTCTCTCTCCCCATTGCTCCTCCCCTCTTCTTACCTATATAACCTCTTGCCACAGCAGCTCTCTCTCCTGCTTAAGCAAAACATTGTTTCTTGCTGTGGTTTTCACACCTGATGATAATTGCTTGTTTTCAATGGAAACGTCGTGATTTGATTTATTTTAGTTTATTTCTAACTACGTGACTTTAACGAAAGAACCAAGAGTATGGGTTCCTGCAGTCACGAAAGCTTGAAATCAAGACTGGGTCTCAAGTTTATAGAATTTATGGTCTCACCATGCTCACAAAAATACTGCCACGTGATGAATATTTCTCAATAGCAGCTCTCAGAATTAGTTGTGTGAAACTCCATGTGCTTCGTTCTTTAATTTATTACTCGCCCTTTGAATACATTTTCTGTTTTCTGTAGCCCGGGAGTGTGGCGCCAGTCGACCACGTGGGAGACATTATGGATAAAGTGGACTCTTTCCCAGGACAAAGTTACGAGAATTGCTCCCCAGGGGTCTATGGGGGTCAAACACACCACATTATCTCCATACCATCACACCAAACTATCACTACACCTCACATCACCACACTATCTCTCCACATCACCTTTCCCATCACACCACACTACCACCAACTCAAAACACCATCATAGAGCCTCATCATGCCTCCACATCAGGGGTCCTCAAACTTTTAAACAGGGGCCAGTTCACTGTCCCTCAGACCGTTGGAGGGCCGGACTATAGTTAAAAAAANCTATGAACAAATTCCTATGCACACTGCATATATCTTATTTTAAGTGAAGAAACAAAACGGGAACAAATACAATATTTAAAATGAAGAACAAGTAAAGTAAATCAACAAACTTGCCAGTATTTCAATGGGAACTATGGGCCTGCTTTTGGCTAATGAGATGGTCAATGTCCGGTTCCATATTTGTCACTGCTAGTCGTAACAAGTGATGCAAGTGTGCATCCGTTAGTCTAGATCTGGTTGGAGATTTCAAATCTTTTGGTTCTTTCGGTAAAGTCACGTAGAAGGGAAGTAATAAAATAATAAAANTAAAACAATAAAATAATTCTCACGACGTTTCGGCCACAACACAAGCAGCCGTCCTCAGGTGAAGAACATGTCTGTCGATAAGACAGTCTAAATGACACGTCTTAGGCTTGGAGTGTCTATTTAAGCTGTGAGGGAGGAGGAAGAGAGCCTTGACAAAAATTTGCATTTGAAGAGGAATTTAGCATATTTATGGGAAATGCAGGAATGCGAATAGTGCTAATTGTGAAATGCGTGGGAGGTGGGCGGGGGTTTTCAAAGTCATATTATGCCCATGCATTATGCAGGATTAGCAGCATCAAAGGGAGGGGCAGGGGCAGCACCAACAAAGGGAAGGAATGTGAATAGTATGCAGCTGCAGCAACTAAACAACCACGTAAAAAACTAAAGTATAAACTTCATAGTATCATCAGTATACTAATCTTTCTGACAGAGCGTCTTTCTGACAGACCTGTTCTTCACCTAGGACGGCTGCTTGCGTTGTGGCCGAAACGTCGTGAGAATTATTTTATGTTTTTTTTTTTTTTTTTTATTTCCCTTCTACGTGACTTTACCGAAAGAACCAAGAAGAGTAAATGTAGATGTTTGCATCCGTACATAGATTTGTGAGTATGCATTTGTGTTTGGGTTTATGAGCACGTCCATGTTTACATGCCTGTGGGTATGAATTTTTGCTTGCATGTGCATGTCTGAATGTTTATTTGCTTATCTTTGCTCGAACAGAGGAGCATTGGGGAGTTGAAGCACTTAAGCGGGGTGAAGCGTCTCCAGGAGAAACACCTTGTGAAGGAGAAATGCACCATGGAAAAGGAGCGCCTCATTGAGGTGCAGCGCCTTGCCAGGGTGAAGTACCACACAGAGAAGTGCCTCAGAGACAATCTACTCAAGAACTACCTCATTGAAAAGCACCTCATTGAAGTGAAGTGCTTCAGGGATGAGAAGCGTCTTTGCAAGGCGAAGTGTCTCGAGGAGAGCATCAGGAGAAGCGTCTTGCCAGGGTGAAGTACCTTGGAGAGGTGAAGCGTCTCCAGGAGGAGAAGTGTCTCAAGGAGGTGGAGCGCATCACTGAAGAGAAGCGCCTCGTTGAAGTGAAGCACCTCGCCAGGGTGAAACACCTCACACAGCAGAAGTGCCTCAGAGACAATCTCCTCAATAATGTGAAACGCCTCATGGAAAAGCGCCTCATTGAGGAGACCAGCTTCATGGAGGAGAAACGCCTTGTGAGGTGAAGCGTCTCAAGGAGAAGCGTCTGGAGGAGAAGCGTTTCACCAGGGTAAATTACCTCACTGAGGTGAAGCGCTTTGCCAACATGAAGTGGGTCAAGGAGGAGAAGCGCCTCATGGAGAAGACGTGCCTTGTTGAGGTGAAACTTCAAGAGGAGCCCTTCATGGAGGAAAAGCACATTGTAGAGGAAAAGCATCCTGTGGATGAGCAGTGCCTCGCCAAGATGAAGCAACAGTGGCTCCGGACAGCTACCACCAACAGCAGCACGCCAGCAGCCCCACCACCACGCGCCACCGTCGCCTCTGCCACTCTTGTGCAGGGCCCGATTGCTCCGAGCTTTGGAGAAGAGGACTTCCAAGAAGAGAATGCAAACTCTGGGGCCGCTGAGCCACGGTAAACCACTCTGCATGTGTCCTATGTGTGTTTATTTCTGTATTATTATGCTTCATAATCAACGTTTTTGGGTTTAGATCGCGTTATTTATAAATGTGTCGTAACCCTCCACCACCCGACACGGCCAATCAGTAAAAAAGTGTCGCGAAAGCCTACGTGTTAAACATTATTATGCTTGTTTTACTCAGGACGAGCCTTACGAAGTCTCAAGACTTTTTTTCAGAGGGTCCTGCCAAGTTTGCTCGCAGTAGGGAATGAAGTTGCTACTGTTTTTGATCCAAATTAGCAATTTGCATTGCTTGTGTGGATCAGTTACAGGGAGAAAGCTGCAGCACCCTTCCAGAATAGGGGGCAACACACTCCAGAGAGAGAATATGGCCAAACATGGAAATCAAACCCAGGTCTCTCTTGCTGTGAGGCAGATGCTCCAGCCCTGCCACATTTACAAATACACAGACACAGCAAGCCCAACGCGTACATTCGGCTATACTATGGACAGATATATTTTCCATAATTAGTGTCTGGGTTAGACCACATAATGATGCGGCCATATCTTCACCATGTAACCCTCCATCCATCGTGATATTTTGGCAGTCTAAGGCCTGTCTCCAGGCCAGCTTCCAAGTTGCCTTGTAATGTACAGAGACAGCTACCACTGGGAGGGGTGTCCAATTTCAAATGTATTGAGACGAGAGATGCAAGATGTGAGTGGCTCATCGCGTGCAATGCACTCTGAGATGCCTTCGATGTTAAGGGAGGCGGCTCTTTCGACCACAAATCACTGTCAGATATCTTTCCGAAATCGTGGATGGGTTGACGCGGCCAAAAGGTAGTGCACTCAACGTTCACCACTTACAGTTCAGATCTTGCTTCTCGCCCTTGCTATTACTGCCACCGCATTAACCACAAAGATACACATCCATTCCATCACAGCGGACTTTCAAAAACTCCACCGATATCATTTTAAATGTGTAGGCCATTATGTTCAAGGGAATAATTAGAATATTCATATAAACAATAATTTCACGACAAATTATTCAGCTAAATTTACACAGCAACGCCACCCAGTACTTTGAAACTACAGCAGTCTGTGTGAGACAGCTGCACCTACCTCAAGGATAGCCTTGAGCTATGAGAATGACAGCGCCAATACCAAGCACTCACTGGCCATGTCGTTATTGCTGTTTATATTAAGCTCAGATTAATCCGCCACACATTCCACACACGGACGATGGAGAGATGGCGATGTCTGCCATAGCAGGAAGTTGGAACGGTGCCGTGTTTTGTCTCTTCACAGATTTGAACCAGCGCAGCCCTCCTCCTCACTCATCCAGGCCTTTGAAGCAAAGACAGAGGTTATGGTGGAGACAAAGGAGGAGGTGAAGGAGGTGGTGAAGAAGAGATGATGGAGGATGAGGTAGAGGCAGAGAAATCGGAGAAGAGAAGACAAAGGAGGACGAGATTGTGATGGAGACAATGGAGAACACGGAGGGAGAGGATAAAGACAATATGGAGGTGGAGGACCAGGACAAAACAAAAGATGAACAGATGGTCGTGGTGGGGGACATGGAGAGATGGACAAAGGGGAAACAATGGTGGTGGAGGAGGAAGAGAAGATGGTGGTGGAGATGGTGCTGCAGGAAGGTGAGGAGATTATGAAGGAAGAGATGGTGGTCGGAAGGGGAGAAGATGGAAACGAAGACAAATGTGGAGCAGGAAGAGAAGGTAGAGGAGATGGTGGTGGTGNAGGATGAAGAGAAGGAGATGGAGGATGAGACAGAGGAGGAGAAGATGGAGGAGGTTCAGGAGGTGGTGATGCACGAAAAGAAGAGGAAGCGAGGAGGCTTTGTTCACATGGCGAGAGCAATCACCTCACTCCTCCGCCACGTGCTGCTTTGTGGCGGCAGGTTCACCGCCCAGTAGGGGTGGTCGTGGATTGGTGCCAACCATGACCGCTATCACCACACTACCCACCCACCCCATGATACACGCCACACACACCACACAGTTCCCCAGATAGACGGTGCCACTGGGACCACAGCTGGGGAATGAAGCTGAGCAGCAGATGCCAGGACTACAGGGGAGAATGACTGCTACCAGGACACCTCACACACACACACGGGACTATCCCAATAGCATAGCCAACCCACACTGGGCCCCTTCATGCTGGTTTTCATCCAGGCAGTCCTCATGGGATGACCTTGCCATGGTTTCCAGGACATGGAAGGGGCAGCTGACCCAGGTGAGAGAGCGGGAGGGTCAGGTGCAGACAATGAACAAAACCTGCACGTGCCAAGTTTCAAGGCCACCCTGTTAATAATGAATATAAATACTATTGTTGTTACCATAAACTTTGTGAAATCAACCTTTGAGGACACAGCATAACGTTGCATTGCTTGTGCTTCCTGGGTTGGTTAAATGTGCCTTGGCTTGTGCGTGCGATGTCCCGGCTGTGTGTGCGGCGGTACAAGGACACAATGAGACGTTTTGGGAAATGGTCCTTCTTCAGAGCACATACAAGCGGTGGTGGGAAAACATTCAGGCGATTTGCCTTCTTAATGACAAATCCGCCCCTCCTCTCCCCATGAATCCACTGTTCCACTGTGCCACTGCTCCACTGCCCCATTGCTCCACTGTCCCATTGCCCCACGGCCCCTGTGCTCCACTGCCCACTGCTCCACCATCTGGCACAGCAGTTGAAACGAATATTGAGTATCTTAAATCCTCCTGCCTCTGTCCACCAAGCAGTGAAATCGGGTGCGCCACAATCGTGAGGCAAGATGTTTGGTGGATTAAAGAGAAAGCAATTGCAGGACTGTGCCACTGTCCACAATCCAATTTGCTTTGGCAAAATATTCAAAGAATGCTGCTGCTCACTAAACAGGTTGCTGCTTATGTATATAATGTGGGGGGGGGGGCATGTTTAGACGCAGCCCAGTGACCTCGTGGTCATAGCACTAAACTGGCACCACGGAGTACCTCGTTTGAATCCAGGCAGCCGCCTGTGATCAAAGCGGATTCTCAAGTCTAGCGAGTTAATGGTCTCAGCTGGTCGTCATGGACTGCACAAAATAAACCATCACCTGGCTGTAATGTGGTTCTCCATGTAATTGATCAATTCCAGCTGTAAGACGTAACAACATTATTATAGATCATTGTCTCTGACATACACTCATCCAGAAGCATGTTTGTACACGTACAAAAAAAACCGTATATAGCCCTCACGAGACTTTTAGGGAAAGTGTTGTTAGCAAGCACGCTACGAAGCGGGTGGCCAGCACAACGTTCGACCACCTTTCAATCCCTAGTGGCGATGTTACACAGCACGCCATGTACTCCTTTAAAGTTGAGTCGACCTAGGGGAGGCCCAAGACCAAATCAAATAATCGTCACTGCGATTAGCCATAGGTGGGATCCAAAATCGGGTCAACGGGTTCGTAGCCCAGAGCAGTAATCGCTATGCCACCACTCCCCACATACAGACACCTACAAAAACAAAGATCCCCTTTATAGCTTTAACAAACTGTTGAGGCAAGTGCCTTTAGTGAGCAACACCTATGAAGGCTGAGACGGCGCACGAAGGGGTGGGTGGACAGCACCACGCCCCAACGCCGTTGTCACCGGAGTGCTGATTGTGACACACCACACTGAGGAGAGGCCTAAGCCCAGTTCATATCAATCACCACCGAAATTAAACGTTAGCCGTGGACAGCAATCAAACTTGGGCTCCCAGGTTTGTAGCTCAGCGCCCTAACCACTGCACTACCGCTCTTCACGCAGACAACCGGGTTGGTGGGTCCAACCTGACTCGGAGTAAAACAAGTACCTGATGCGGTGCGTAAACACACGTACCTTAAAGACATAGAAAATCTGGCGTGGTGCTGGCCACAGCCCTGATGCACCGTGCCGGCCTTCATGGTGCTCGCTAACAGCACTTGCCAACACAGGACTGCTGCTTGCATGCTCACCATGCCTGGGTACAGGGGTGACATGCTTCCTCACGCGGCTCCTCCACCCGGCCCAGCCAGCGCCCTGTGGGGCCGAGACTCGCAGCGCCGGCGTCACGCGATGCTCCGCCACACCACCACCAGCTGTGCCAATGTGCGATTTGCGATGGAGTGGCAGAGGACCTAGGGCTTTGTTACAAACACACGGGTTAATGTTCAGTAGCTGGTGAAATAAGTCAACTTTGCCATCATCATCTTCATCAACCATCATCTGCTGAATAAAGGTCTCCGACTCATCACCATCTCCATTGGTCCTGTGATGCAACACAGGACCATTGAGCTCCTGTACAGCGGTTAGCACGCCACCTTGTGAACCCAGCAAATCGACGTTGGATTCTTGGCAAGGTCAACATCAGAGATGAGCGATGTCTAAACTGGTCCCGAGGCAGCAGCTTCCCTCCCCATCCCACACGGAGCGACATGGCAACATTCAGTGAACTAACCTCCTCGACCTGCACGGCGTGGGGAGGTCCACGTCAAAGCTGCAATGTGTACGCGAGCATTGGGGGGCCCTGCGCTTCAATGTCATAGAGGAGTCAGATGTAAAACTTCCGGTTGAGTTTGAAGGTCGGGGGCCCACACTGTGATTTGCCCCAGGCCTAACACCCTGTATGGACAGCCTTGTGTTTATTTTTTAGTCTGCCACATGCCTTTGCCACACATAATATGGATAATAAAAATAAGACGCATCACAGGACTGTGTAGGGCCTGGGGTTTGAGCCCATGTAGCTCTCTGAAGTGCTTTCGGGTTGAACCGCGTGTTGTTCGGAAATACTTCAGTGTTGACGACGGGAGGATGAGCAGCAACTGTGAGACAGACCCGGATAAGTGTGGGTAGAGAGGTGAGTGTGACAGTAAGACAGACCAAGGTGAGCGTGGGAAGAAGTGAGTGTGACAGTGAGACAGATCCAGGTGAGTGAGTGTGGGTAGAAAGGTGAGTGTGACAGTGAGACAGACCCAGGGTGAGTGAACGTGGTAGAGAGGTGTGACAGAGACAAATCCAGATGAGTATGGGTAGAGACAGGAGTGTAATTGTAATGTGAGGATATATCCGGGTTGCTGATGGATCACACCTCGTTACGATGATTGGCTCTGCCGGTCCTGGCCCATAGCCAATGGGGGAAGTCTAGGGGCGTGGCCCTGACGTAATGGGAAGGTGACATCTGTAAGTAGAGGATTGGTTCTGCTGGCTTTAGCCACAGCCAATGGGGGACGAGTCAGGGGCGTGGTCCTGGGAGCGTACGATGGAGTCTAGAAGATTCTATAGAGGTTAACCAGGATTGGTGGAAAGGTACCACGTGACCCGGGTATTAAAAGGGGTGGAGACGGACAACACGTGGTCAGATCTGGAACGGAGGGTGAGGCCACGCTGGAGCGGGGTCCAGGCTGCCACGTGGCCGCGCGTCTCTCTCTCTCCCTCTCACGCTGTCTGTCAGCAGCGTGAAGGAGTAAGATGGGAGTCATCTTCTTGGTTCTTTCGGTAAAGTCACGTAGAAGGGAAGTAATAAAATAATAAAAATAAAACATAATAAAACAATTCTCACGACGTTTCGGCCACAACGCAAGCAGCCGTCCTCAGGTGAAAACCAGGTCCGTCGAGGCGACAGAGTCTGAATGAAACAGCACACGGGCTTGGAGCATATATATAAGCTGGGCGCATTGACAAAGGAATTTGCATATCAACAGGAATTTAGCATATTTATGGGAAATGCAGGAATGTGATTAGTACTGCATATGCATGTGCATTATGCAGGATTAACAGCATCAAAGGGAGCTGCAGTTACTGCTGCTGCAGCAGTTGCTGCTGCTGCTGCAGTTTCTGCTGCTGCTGCAGCTTGCTGCTGCTGCTGCAGTTGCTGCCGCTGCTGCACTTGCTGCTGCTGCTGCACTTGCTGCTGCTGCTGCACTTGCTGCTGCTGCTGCAGTTGCTGCCTTATCCATTTTAATATAACACTATGTATTATTCTACCCACCCTAATGTGTATCTACCCACCCTAATGTGTATCATACTGCAGCAGCAACTGCTGCAGCAGCAGTAACTGCAGCTCCCTTTGATGCTGTTAATCCTGCATAATGCACATGCATATGCAGTACTAATCACATTCCTGCATTTCCCATAAATATGCTAAATTCCTGTTGATATGCAAATTCCTTTGTCAATGCGCCCAGCTTATATATATGCTCCAAGCCCGTGTGCTGTTTCATTCAGACTCTGTCGCCTCGACGGACCTGGTTTTCACCTGAGGACGGCTGCTTGCGTTGTGGCCGAAACGTCGTGAGAATTGTTTTATTATGTTTTATTTTTATTATTTTATTACTTCCCTTCTACGTGACTTTACCGAAAGAACCAAGAAGATGAATCCCTGCAGTCACGAAAGCTTTAAATCGAAATATAAGATGGGATGTTGTAACGAAAGACAAATAAAGACCAGATTCCAGAAGTCGCTTCCACGACCTTTATTACATAAGTAAATGAGTGTGATAAGGAGACAGACCCAGGTGAGTAAGTTTGAGTAGAGAGGTGTGACAAGAGACAGGCATCACAAAGCAACTTTCATCAGTCACCTCCAACCACCACCACCATTGCATCATCATCTCAATCACTATGTTACAGTCATCACCATCATCACACTGGAGCACTATTAGACATCACCACCATCATGCTCATCATCATATAAAAAAGATCCCCGTATATACTTAACAGACTGTTGAGGCAAGTGCTGTTAGTGATCACCTATTAATGCCGGCACAGTACACGACGTTAGGTGGCCAGCAACACGCCTGGCAGCATTTTTCTCCCAGTGGAGATGTTTACACACCACACCACATACTCATTGGAGGCTGAGTCGACGTCGGGGAGGCCCAGGAACAGTTAAGATAATCGTCACTCTCGTTGGCCATGAGCAGAAATCGAATTCGGATCGATACATATGTTGCACAGCGCGTTAACCTCTACACTACCGCTAGCACAACCATCAGCCACCACCATCAATAGTAACCATCAGTCACCACGAAGTCACTATCACCACCAGTCATTTCACTACCAATCACCCCCACCAGTCACCACCAATAAGAGTAACCAGCACCACCAGTCATCACCATCACCTGGGACCCCTGGGAGAGACTCAAGCTTGGGACCAGGATGAGGAGCTGGGAGAGACAAAGCGAGGGAGCCAGGCTGCCCAATGTGGGGGGTGTTCAACATGGGCTCACGGCCCGGCTGCTCGTGTCACTGCTGCTTAACAATGGCTTCAGCGTAGAGGCGCTGTTGTGCCGCACACGCAGTGAGGCCGAGCAGCTGGCGGCCAAGATGCGCATCCAGTTATCCAGCAGCAGCTGTGTAATGGGTTCCGGAGACACTTGTAGAGGTAACTTCTTTATTATAATACAACACTCCAACAGTCCTGATACTCTGTTACAGCCTAGGTACACGGCCTAGGTACACGGCCTAGGTACACGGCCTAGGTACACGGCCTAGGTACACGGCCTAGGTACACAGCCTAGGTACACAGCCAGCGACACAGCCTAGCGACACAGCCTAGCGACACAGCCTAGGTACACAGCCTGGGTACACCCGAGGGGCACAGGCTACCTGACCCGACCCAGCCAAGGTGCGGGTCTAGACTCTGGCTTCCTCGGAACTCGCCCTTGCAAGGACGTAGAGCCGGGAGTCCCAGAGTCCCACCACTGGCCCGCACAGCGTCCCGGCCCTTACAAGGACAAGCGGGATGAGGGGTCCAGGGTCCTAAGCTGGCTGGTCTTGGGACTTGAGCTGCGACTGGCCCCGATCGACCAGGGAGCGGCCCTTTTATGCCTCTTGCCCATCGAGGGGTGGGATTGTGTGTGCCCCTAGATACCCCACAGAGCACACACAGCCCCCCCCATTGGTGGCGCCAAGGGGCTTAGCTGTCTAGGATCCGAGAGCCCCCAGCAAGCCCCGCCCCTCTTGGGCTGGTACAGTGGCCCTCCCCTGGGGGTTCGAGCTACCTGCAGATGGGCCCTGTCCACCACTGCTGGTAAGTGTGGCCCATCTATGGCACTACAGCTGGATGGGCGGCGTGCCGCTCCACCAGCTTGGGGACCTCATGCGCATCTTCAACCCACCCGAGCTCAGCTGTCAGATCGCGGTCAAGACCCTGGGATGAGCTCCCACTCGAAAGAGGTCCTCCCCTGGCTGCTGTATGTGCTGCTACTGGGCTGTTAGGACCGGTAGAGCAGACTGCTGCTGGTCTCCCACCCAGTAAATCAGCTGTCTTTTTACCCCATTGTCAGCCAACCCATCAAATTCTCTGACAATGTGACCTCATTAATCAGACAACAAACCCACATACTTTCTCAAACAATGCATCTCCTATATTATGTTCATTTTGTTCTTGCAGTCTTCAATATTCTACAATTCATATTGTTTCATACGTAACCTCCTGTTATATGAAGCTTAAATATGAATCACAAACATACCTCTCTATATGCCAGAAAACGCCATTTAGGATGGCACTCTAGTAGAAAATACATTCTAAAACAATCAATGTTTATATTGTTGATTATGTGGGTGTTCAAACCAATCCTGGTTGCATTAGTGCCACACCTTCCCCATCACTCACCATGTAACTCAATAGATTTAAAATACCGACAGGGTGTTGGCATTGCCACATCAATATTAGAGGCCAGAAAGCAAAATTGAGCAATTCAAGATTGAATTCAATCATCTTTATCCAGACATCTTCTGTCTGTCTGAAACATGGCTTACCTCACGTATAATTCCCTAGCCTAATAGAAATTTAAGGATGGAATATATGTTGATGAGACGGGCAAACAAGAGGAGGAGGTGGTGGCAGTATATTTGAAAAGTACAAGTAAATTGTCCCTGTGCGAGTCTATGGGTCTCTGTGTGTGTCTATGTGTCTCTGTTGATTCTATGGGACAATGTGCAAGTAAATTGTCCCTGTGTGAGTCTATGGGTCTGTGTGTATGTCTATGTGTCTGTGTGATTCAATGGGTTTTTTCTGAAAGTATATTGTTTCTGTGTGAGGCTATGGGTTTCTGTGTGAGTCAATGGGTTTTTGTGAAAGTATATTGTTTCTGTGTGAGTCTATGGGTCTTTGTGTGAGTCAATGGGTGTCTGTGTGAGGCTGTGTCTGTGTGAGATTTTATGGGTCTATTTGCAAGTATATTGTCCCAGTGAGTGAGTATTTGGGTTCTGTGTGAGTCAATGGGTGTCTGTGTGAGGCTGTGTGTCTGTGTGTGAGTCTGTGTCTTAGTGCAAGTATATTGTCTTTGTGTGAGTTTATGGGTCTCTGTGTGAGTCTATGGTCTCTATATGTGATTATATGGGTCTTTGTGCAAGTATATTATCCTGTGTGAATCTATGAGTCGATGTATGTCTGTGTCTCTGTGTGATTCAATGGGTCTTTGTGAAAGTATATTGTTTCTGTGTGAGTCTATGGGTTTCTGTGTGAGTCAATGGGTGTCTGTGTGAGGCTGTGTGTCTGTGTATGATTCTATGGGTCTTTGTGCAAGTATATTGTCCCTTTGTGAGTCTATTGTCTCTGTGTGAGTTAATGTCTGTGCGATTCTATGGGTCTTTTTGTAAGTATATTGTCCCTGTGTGTGTCCATGGGTCTGTGTGTGTATTTGTGTCTCTGTGTTATTCAATGGGTTTTGTGAAAGTATATTTTTCTGTGTGAGTCTATGGGTCTTTGTGTGAGGTTATGGGTCTCTGTGTGAGTCTATGGGTCTGTGTGAGTCTATGGGGTCTGTGTGAGGCTGTGTGTCTGTGTGATATTTATGGGTCTATTTGCAAGTATATTGTCCCAGTGAGTATTTGGGTTTCTGTGTGAGTCAATGGGTGTCGTGTGAGGCTGTGTGTCTGTGTGTGAGTCTATGGGTCTTAGTGCAAGTATATTGTCTTTGTGTGAGTTTATGGGTCTCTGTGAGTCTATGGTCTCTGTGATTATATGGGTCTTTGTGCAAGTATATTGTCCCTGTGTGAATCTATGTATGTCTGTGTCTCTGTGTGATTCAATGGGTCTTTGTGAAAGTATATTGTTTCTGTGTGAGTCTATGGGTCTCTGTGTGAGGCTGTGTGTCTGTGTATGATTCTATGGGTCTTGTGCAAGTATATTGTCCCTTTGTGAGTCTATTGTCTCTGTGTGAGTTAGTGTGCGAT
>WFAB01002312.1:27500-45575 GCA_018977245.1 Lethenteron camtschaticum | reverse complement strand
GCACACACGCACACTCACACACACACTCACACACACGCACACACACACTCACACACACGCACACACACACACTCAAACACACACTCACACACACACGCACACACGCACACACGCACCACACTCCACACACCACCACCCACCACACACACACTCCACACACACTCACACCCTCAACCACCACAACACTCACACACACTCACACTCACCACACTCACACACTCACTCACACGCAGCTGCACTATCTCCCACAGCTGCGAGGAAGAGCGCCACGGTGGAGCGGGGGGTGCAGACGTCCCCCCAGCGTCAGCAGCGACGGTGTCGGAGCACGAAGCGGATTGCCGCCCAGACTCCCCGTGGGGCCCCGAGCCGTGCGTTGAGTTGGACGCGGAGTTTGACTTTGCGAGCGCCAACGCGAAGCTGGACCGCGAGGCGCTGGAAGGGGTTCCGGGGCAGGAACGCCAAGCGGAGAAAGGTGGGGCACTCGCCGAACAACTCACTTCCTCCTCCGCTGTGTGTCGGCAAATAGAACGTACTCTTATTATTCTTAGGTTTTTCCGGTAAAGTCACGTAGGTAAAAAATAAAAATTAATAAAAGTAAAATAAATAAAAATCACGACGTTTCGATTAATTTTAATTTTGCTGCTGTATCGTCAAAATAGAAATCTTGTCACTCAATTTTTAGAAACTTCCCAATGTGGTACCCACTGCAAACTTGGTAAAGCTGCGTCATACTGGGGTGGGGGCACTCACTCACTCACACGCTGCCGCACTCAACAACTCACTTCGTCCTCCGCTGCCGTATCGTCACAATAGAAATCTTAGTAGTAGGTTTTTACCCTTTTAAACTGGTACAAAACTGACACCTTTATTCAAGGCATCATGTTTGCAATAACCACAACACAAGTAGTCAAAAAGCTAACAAAAAGAAGCAACTCTGATGATAATAATATGCACTGTCCTGTCATTATCAGAGTTGCTTCTTTTGCTTTGCTTTTTTGACTACTTGTGTTGTGGTTATTGCAAACATGATGCCTTGAATAAAGGTGTCAGTTTTGTACCAGTTTAAAAGGGTAAAAACCTACTACTATATTTTGCCACTGGTAAAAGAGATCTCATAGAATAGAAATCTTGTCACTCAATTTTGACACACTTCCCAATGTGGTACCGACTGCAACTTGTCATCATCACGGTGGCTATGAGATGTTAACTACCTCGCCTGGTGTGCAGGAGGGCGTGGGTTCGATCCCAACCCTGACGATGCCTGCTGCTGTATATTTGGAGTTTGTGTGTTCTCTCATCATCATCATCACGGTGGCTAGGAGATGTTGACTAACTAAATTACCTTAAACCGTTGGAATACCTTATGCCAGAAAAAGTGTGTTGACCATCTTCTTGGTTCTTTCGGTAAAGTCATCACGTAGAAGGGAAGTATTAAAATAATAAAAATAAAACATAAAATAATTCTCACGACGTTTCGGCCACAACGCAAGCAGCCGTCCTCAGGCGAAGACCAGGTCTGTTGAGGAGACAGCGTCTGAATGTGTGTTGACCAGTGGAGTCTGGGTTGGGTGGGGGGGGCGGATCTTTGTGTGTTTAATTGTCCAGGCCACCCCCTCACTTCTGCCGTTGTGTCTCCCCTTAAGCAGCGGACAAGCTGAGGGGTCCCCGCACGAGCTCCCCCGTCTTCCTGGACGGCTGCTTCTACGACAAAACCAGGAGCTTTTTTGACAACATTTCCAAAGACGGCGGCAGGTAATGTCCGTCTCTGCCGCTCGCTCGTGGTGTGTGTGTGTTCTTGTTGGATCTCCTCGCCTTCAAGTGCAACGCCTGGGGGAGGCGATGGGGGAGGTGGCAGTACAGCAAGCGGGCTCCGTCTCCATCTGTGCGGAGATGGTGTTGCTGTTCCCCCCCCCCCACCCACTCCCCACCTCGTGTATAGAAACTCACAAACGGAGTTGGCCTAACCATCCCAATATAGGATGACAGAGCTTGGGCAAATTGTTTGTGCCGTTCCTGGCACATCTGGAAACTTTGGGCGTCGCAAAAATGTGTGACGTTAACTTGAATCGGCGCGCCCAAAAAAAAATGCACGCCGCGTGAATTGCGTAGTTGCACTTGATTCGGAAAAAATCCCAGCCCCGAGAATAAGAGAAAGACGTGCAACTGTTTGACTGGGCACCAGACGAACATTTGTCTAGACGCAGGATGGCGTGGAGCCGTGCAGAGACCTCTCTGATGTCAGGTTTAGACCATTGGAACATCATTTGTCAGCAGTAGCAGAATATGATCATTGTTTTTTTACCCTTTTATCTGTCAACAAAACTGACACCTTTTTTACGAGGAGTCGTGTTTGCATTGACCACAATACCTGCGGTCAGAATGCAAA
This sequence comes from Lethenteron camtschaticum, assembly GCA_018977245.1. Classification (NCBI taxonomy): domain Eukaryota; kingdom Metazoa; phylum Chordata; class Hyperoartia; order Petromyzontiformes; family Petromyzontidae; genus Lethenteron; species Lethenteron camtschaticum. Next base: position 43,189 of record WFAB01002312.1, on the reverse strand, counting down.
AAAAAACATAACTGATAATATATGCACTGTCCTTGAAGTTGGTCCATACCCGAGACAGCTTTCCTTAGAGCCTGGTCTCACATGGGTTGGAACAGATGACGCATTACGGCTGCAGGTATTGTGGTCTATGCAAACATGACTCCTTGTAATAAAGGTGTCAGTTTTGTTGCCAGATAAAAGGGTAAAAAAACAATTATAATATTTTTTGCTGGCAAATGAGGTTCCAATGGTAGCCGTTTGCGACCCTGGTGCGGCCGGGTACGGGTAGGCCGTGAGTCACTGGTGAGTCACCGTTTGTCACTCATTCCGGGTAGGGTACGGGTAGGGTACGGGTAGGGTATGGGTACGGGTAGGGTACGGGTACCCGTTTGCGACCCTGGTGCGGCCGGGTACGGGTAAGGAATCAAAACCCATCTGCGACCTCTGACCAGCCGTGCTCACCCCCCACCCCCGCCCCTCCCCCTCCTCCTCCTCCCGCCCCGCCAGGAACTGCCGCGTGACGTTGGCGGAGCAGTGGCGCCTGAACGTGGCGACGTTCGGGGCGGACCTCCCCACGTCGCTCACTCGCCGCTCCCGCCGACGCGGGACCCTGTGGGGGGGGACGGGCGGCCGTGTGCGCCCAAAGTCGCCGGTGGGGGGGGGCGGGCAGTCTCCTCCTCTGGTCGAGGTGCAGCCTAGACAGGTGACGACCACGGTGACGGTGACAGCAGCTCGGCTTATTGGAGAGTATATTTAGTATATTGATGATACTGATGTAGTTTATATTTTAGTTTTTTTACGTGGTGGCTTAGTTGCTGCAGCTCCCATACTATTAACATTCCTTCCCTTTATAGATTTGAAGCTTTCGTGACTGCAAGGATTCGTATTCTTAGGTTTTTTCGGTAAAGTCACGTAGGTAAAAATTTTTTTTATTAATAAAAGTTACATAAAATAAAAATCACGACGTTTCGGAGGCAACACAAGCTTCCGGAAGCTTTTTTGATTTTACTTTTATTAATTTAAATTTTTTTACCTACGTGACTTTATCGAAAAAAACCTAAGAATATGATTCCTTCCCTTTATTAATGCTACCCCTACTCCCTCCCTTTGATGCTGCTAATCCTGCATAATATGACTTTGAAACCCCCCGCCCACCTCCTACACATTCCACAAGTAGTGACTAATCCCATATCTGAATTTCCTATAAATATACTACATTCCTCTGTTGATATGTGAGTCCCTTTGTCAAGGCGCTCTTCCTCCTCTAACCCAGCTTAAATATACGCTGCCAAGCTTAGTGGTGTTCATTCAGACGCTGTCTTTCCGGCTGCAACACGATAACGGAAGTCTGTTGATGTTGCTTGTGAGGTTCTCCTCGTGAGAACACGCTGCTCCGTGGAGGATGAGAGAGAGACCATTTGACGGGGTATGCCGATAGCATAAAAATGAGATGCGACGGAGCAAATCTGAGATCAGATTTGAAATCGGCACCCTGAATTTAGTCCAGAACAGCTGCAAAAGTCCAGGCCAGAACTACATGTTGTTGTTTTGTTTTGTTGACCAGTGTGATATAATTTGCGTATTATATCGTGAACAACTTCTAAATCAAAGAGCGCTCGCACAGCTGCGTGGGTCTCACCCGGTGAGATAAAGATGTGGAGGAGTTTGTTTCAAACGGCAGTCGCTTGTCAACGCTCTCGTGCCCCACGTTAGAGATTGGATGACACGGAGAAATGTCGGCCACAATCGGCAATTCTCCAAGTGACAATCCAGCCCTTTGCGGGGTTTGACCACGATCTGTCGTGTTGCTTCTTGACGTCGCCAATGCCGCTCACTGCTGCTGTTGTTGTTGTTGTTGCAGGTTGCAGAGAACCACAGCTCACACCCAGAGCGTACACATATCGGGGGTTTGTTTGATTTAAAAAAAAATGTTGTTGGGTCTGAATAAACGTTACGTTAAGGACTGCATGTGGGTTTCGATTTAAAGATTCTTTCGTGACTGCAGGGATTCATCTTCTTGGTTCTTTCGGTAAAGTCACGTAGAAGGAAAATAATAAAATAATAAAAACATAATAAAATACAATTCTCACCACGTTTCGGCCACAACGCAAGCAGCCGTCCTCAGGTGAAGAACAGGTCTGTCGGAAAGACAGCGTCTGTCTTTCCGACAGACCTGTTCTTCACCACAACGCAAGCAGCCGTCCTCAGGTGAAGAACAGGTCTGTCGGAAAGACAGCGTCTGTCTTTCCGACAGACCTGTTCTTCACCACAACGCAAGCAGCCGTCCTCAGGTGAAGAACAGGTCTGTCGGAAAGACAGCGTCTGTCTTTCCGACAGACCTGTTCTTCACCACAACGCAAGCAGCCGTCCTCAGGTGAAGAACAGGTCTGTCGGAAAGACAGCGTCTGTCTTTCCGACAGACCTGTTCTTCACCACAACGCAAGCAGCCGTCCTCAGGTGAAGAACAGGTCTGTCAGAAAGACAGCGTCTGAATGAACACCACCAAGCTTGGCAGCAATATACACAGCAATATACGCTGCCAAACCTGGTGGTGTTTCATTCAGACGCTGTCTTTCCGACAGACCTGTTCTTCACCTGAGGACGGCTGCTTGCGTTGTGGCCGAAACGTCGTGAGAATTGTATTTTATTATGTTTTATTATTTCCCTTCTACGTGACTTTACCGGAAGAACCAAAAAGTCTGCATGTGGGTTTTGTTAATTGATACGCGATTCTTGCAATGTTTATGGTGTGTACACAAGGTACACACCGCGTTTGGTTGAACACTTTAGACGTTTATAATTTTAAAGAAAGTTTTTTACTTTAGTCTAATGGATGAAGGCAAAACATGTCTGTTAAGTCGGACTTTAAATTGTTTCCTGAAATGGGTGCTTTTGTGCGACCGGTCTTAATCTGAAATGAGCATGGACATGACAATTTAATTGAGTTGTGTTTGTATTTCACAAGGCAGCATTAAATGTTGCGGAATTTATATTGGCGCATTGGCCGTGGTGAAGTGTCTGGCGAAGATTAAAGTTGACCGGCTGTTGGCTTTAGAACATTGCTTCTTTGAATTTACTGCGTTGCTTTAGATTGCTAGTGTGTGTAGTGTGTGTACTGTGTGTGTGTGTGTGTGTACTGTGTGTGTACTCTGTGTGTGTACTCTGTGTGTACACTGTGTGTGTACTGTGTGTGTGTGTACTGTGTGTGTGTACTGTGTGTGTGTAGTGTGTGTGTAGTGTGTGTGTACTGTGTGTGTGTACTCTGTGTGTGTGTGTGTGTGTGTAGTGTGTGTGTACTGTGTGTGTGTACTCTGTGTGTGTGTACTGTGTGTGTGTACTGTGTGTGTGTACTGTGTTAATTTGTGTCTGACCAGCTAGTTGTGCCTCTGGCTTGTTCCATCTGGCCCGGCCCTCTAGCTGCTACCGTAGGCGCACACCAGCTCAACATCCCTGGTGAGTCGCTACAGTCAGCAGCTGCCAACGCCGAACCCCGGGCGGCGGATAACTAACCCGGCAAACTCGGCTAGTCTGAGCCTGGGCGTGTGGAACCCCTGGTGGAGGAAATTCCACCAAAACGGGTCTTTGGACCTTCCACAGTTCCACTGCAACCAGGACCATCTCCAGTCGTCTTGACTACGTCTCGCCACTGGGTACAGATGCGGCTGGTCGAGAGAGTGAGGTTGACGCTGCGCAAATCACCCTCACTTCAATCCAAGTTCTCTGCGCAAGTCATAGCACTTTATTTACCATCGTCATTATAGTGTATAGTTATAGTAGTGTAGTGTATAGTAGTGTAGTGTATAGTGTAGTGTGTAGTGTATAGTGTATAGTGTAGTGTATAGTAGTGTAGTGTAGTAGTGTATAGTAGTGTATAGTGTATAGTAGTGTAGTGTATAGTGTAGTGTAGTGTATAGTGTAGTGTATAGTAGTGTAGTGTATAGTGTGTAGTGTATAGTAGTGTAGTGTATAGTAGTGTAGTGTATAGTGTAGTGTATAGTGTAGTGTATAGTAGTGTAGTGTATAGTAGTGTAGAGTATTGTAGTGTATAGTAGTGTATTGTATAGTAGTGTAGTGTATAGTAGTGTAGTGTATAGTAGTGTATTGTAGTGTAGTGTATAGTAGTGTAGTGTATAGTGGTGTAGTGTATAGTAGTGTAGTGTATAGTGGTGTAGTGTATAGTATAGTGTATAGTAGTGGTGTATAGTAGTGTAGTGTACAGTGTATAGTAGTGTAGTGTATAGTAGTGTAGTGTATAGTAGTGTAGATTTGTTTCTTGAAATAATTCCCGACGCCCCCCGAGCTCACAGCCTCTCACGGCCGCGTGCGTGCCTCCCAGTGTGCACCACCAAACGTATTCGGTTAGACCCCCTCCCTAGCTAGACTCACTCCCCGTGAGTCACCGAGTGCCGCTGAAGGTGGCGACGCAAAGCAAACCCCTTGCCGCACACTGCGCACACGTACGGCCTCTCCCCCGTGTGCTTCCTTGCGTGCACGTGCAAGCTGTCCACCTGCGTGAACCCCTGCCCGCACTCGTCGCACACGTACGTTCTCTCGCCCGCGTGCGTCCTGGCGTGCCTCTTCATGTCGGAGCAGCCGGGAAAACTCTTCCCGCAATCCTCACAAACGTACGGCCTCTCGTCCATGTGCGACCTCACTCGCAGGTTCAAGTTGCAGGCCTGCACGGAGCCCTTCCCGTACTCCTCGCAAACGTACGGCCTCTCGTCCGTGTGCGACCTCACTCGCAGGTTCAAGTTGCAGGCCTGCGCGGAGCCCTTCCCGTACTCCTCGCAAACGTACGGCCTCTCGTCCATGTGCGACCTCACTCGCAGGTTCAAGTTGCAGGCCTGCGCGGAGCCCTTCCCGTACTCCTCGCAACGTACGGCCTCTCGTCCATGCGACCTCACTCGCAGGTTCAAGTTGAAGTCGTGCGCGAAGCCCTTGCCGCACACGGCGTACACGTACTGCTTCTCGCCCGTGTGCGTCTCGAAGTGGGGAAAGCCGCACTGCCCGCACGCGTGCCGCTTGTCACCGGCAGCGCTTGCAGTCTTCTTGTCTGCTGCAAAGGTACGGACGGGCGGGAGGACGGTGTGGTGGGAGCATTGTACAACAGGCGTCAGGGTCGGGATCGTACCCAGGACCTCCTGTATACCAGGCGAGGTAGTCAACGTCTCATAGCCACCGTGATGATGATGAGAGATCGAACCCACGACCTCCTGTATCCCAGGCGAGGTAGTCAACGTCTCATAGCCACCGTGATGATGATGAGAGAGAGATCGAACCCACGACCTCCTGTAGACCAGGCGAGGTAGTCAACGTCTGCTATCCACCGTGGTGCCACCGTGCTCACCAGCATCGATGTCTTGCAGGCTCTCCGTAGAGTCTGGCCGCTTCCCAAGCGCTGCATTATCGTCCATTTCTTGATTGACGAATCTGGCGGGGGAATGCAAAGAAAAACAACGACAATGAACGTAGACAACCAAATACATAAATAAATATATAAATGTTGCGCCGTCGTTAAACCCGCCACCACCCGACACAGCCATTTAGTAAGGTTTAGTGCCAATTCATTACGCAGTACGGCACTACTGTGGAGTGTATAGTGTAGTGTATAGTTTATCCACCGGCTGTAGTAGTAGCTATCCAAACTCTATAATAGTACTAACTTCACAGCGTGTAGTGGTGAGGCTTAGTCCCGTGCAGAGCCCCTAGCCTCGCCTAGATTGCCCAGCCGGCTGAGGTGGCACCTTTGCAGGCTGAGGCTGGGCTGCTACCCCCNCACCACCATCCCCCACCGCTCTACAATAATATCATCCAAGGACTATAATAGTAGTATCTACTGACCAGAGGTCACAAACGGGTTTTGATTCCTTACCCGTACCCGGTCGCACCAAGGTCGCAAACGGGTACCCGTACCCGTACCCGGCCGGGTACGGGTAGGGTACGGGTATCGGGTACCTGATTGCGACCTCTGGGATGAAGCCATGTTGCAGGCGCCAGTGGGTTGATTCTAGGAACTTGAATTGTGAGAAGAGACAAGACGTTGGGAAATGAGTGACAAACAGTTACTCACCAGTGATTCACGGTCTACCCGTACCCGGCCGCACCAGGGTCGCAAACGGGTACCCGTACCCGTAGCCGGGTATCGGGTAGGGTACGGGTATCGGGTACCCGGTTGCGACCTCTGCTACCGACCCTATAGTAGTAAGTGCTGCACACTGGGGAGAAGAGGACATCACACTGAAGAATTCACCTCAGAATTCCGCCCCACCGATCACACTGAAGAATTCACCTCAGCGGTGGCGACTTTCTCGCGCATGCGCAGATGCGTGGCCTGGAACCACCCTGTGCTAATGAAAGGGAATACATTGTTAATTTAACCACTTTAAACTTGACAGATGTGAAATACGAATAGCGCTTTTCCATCGCGGGGCATACGGTGTGGTATCTGTGTACTTTTTCGATGCGTAAAACCCCACAGTTTGTAAGTGAAACACGTCACAAGGTACCCGCGCAAACAGGCAGACAGACACACAGACGAAAGATGACTTTCATAGGTAGTGTATAGTGTAGTGTATAGTGTAGTGTAGTGTATAGTGTAGTGTGTAGTGTAGTGTGTAGTAGTGTAGTGTAGTGTATAGTGTAGTGTATAGTGTNGTAGNGTATAGTGTAGTGTATAGTAGTGTAGTGTAGTGTGTAGTAGTGTATAGTGTAGTGTAGTGTATAGTATAGTAGTGTATAGTGTAGTGTATAGTGTGTAGTGTATAGTGTAGTGTATAGTGTAGTGTAGTAGTGTAGTGTAGTGTATAGTGTATAGTGTNGTGTGTAGTGTGTAGTAGTGTATAGTGTAGTAGTAGTAGTGTGTAGTGTATAGTGTAGTGTGTAGTGTATAGTGTAGTGTAGTAGTGTATAGTGTAGTGTATAGTGTAGTGTATAGTAGTGTAGTGTATAGTGTAGTGTATAGTGTAGTGTATAGTGTAGTGTGCAAGGCCGTAGCCATGGAGACAACATTGGGGGGCCAGATTTTCCAGGTGTCTGGGGTCCTCCCCCCAGAAAAATATCTAAATTTGAAAACTAATTTCCTGCCATTTCCTGCCTAAAACATTTACAAATTCACCAACACATGGATGGACTTTTATAATTATTTTTTTTNACAATGTCTAACAGTGTATTGTATTGCATTGCTCTGTTTTAACTTTGTTTTTTTTAACCATTTCTTGCTTTATTGTATGTAATGTTTGAGATTACGGATTAATAAAGTACAACCACAATCATATCAACAGAAATCTATGCGTTGATTTACATGAAGGCAAGTCCAGATATTGTGACCAAGGTTTAGCAAATTGTTGTTTTTATTTACAAAGCATTAAATTAACTTGTTTTTTAAAATATAAATATATAACATAATTACGTCTTTGACGTATAAACTCCTCACGTGATCTTACTAGCTCTACTACCCGGCCGCCTTTGTCTCCCCAGTGGCGATGTTCACACACCACTCCAGTTACTGCTTTGAGGCTGAGGCGACGTGACGTGGAGTTTTTTCCCGCCAAATCTTTTAGGCTCCTCCCCTCGCCCGCCCCCATTTGAGGGGGGGGGAGTAAAGGCGGTTGCCATGGTTTTTTGTTGATAAATGTGCAGTGTTGAGTCTATGGGCAGTGTTGAGTCTATGGGCAGTGTTGAGTCTATGGGCAGTGTTGAGTCTATGGGTGGCAGTGTTGAGTCTATGGGCAGTGTTGAGTCTATGGGTGGCAGTGTTGAGTATGGGCAGTGTTGAGTCTATGGGTGGCAGTGTTGAGTCTATGGCAGTGTTGAGTCTATGGGNCAGTGTTGAGTCTATGGCAGTGTTGAGTCTATGGGTGGCAGTGTTGAGTCTATGGGCAGTGTTGAGTCTATGGGTGGCAGTGTTGAGTCTATGGGCAGTGTTGAGTCTATGGGTGGCAGTGTTGAGTCTATGGGCAGTGTTGAGTCTATGGGTGGCAGTGTTGAGTCTATGGGCAGTGTTGAGTCTATGGGTAGTGTTGAGTCTATGGGTGGCAGTGTTGAGTCTATGGGCAGTGTTGAGTCTATGGGTGGCAGTGTTGAGTCTATGGGCAGTGTTGAGTCTATGGGTGGCAGTGTTGAGTCTCTGATGGGGCAGTGTTGAGTCTATGGGTGGCAGTGTTGAGTCTATGGGCAGTGTTGAGTCTATGGTGCAGTGTTGAGTCTATGGGCAGTGTTGAGTCTATGGGAGTGTTGAGTCTATGGGTGGCAGTGTTGAGTCTATGGGCAGTGTTGAGTCTATGGGCAGTGTTGAGTCTATGGGGCAGTGTTGAGTCTATGGGGTGTTGAGTCTATGGGCAGTGTTGAGTCTATGGGGGGCAGTGTTGAGTCTATGGGGCAGTGTTGAGTCTATGGGGCAGTCAGTGTTGAGTCTATGGGGCAGTGTTGAGTCTATGGGCAGTGTTGAGTCTATGGGCAGTGTTGAGTCTATGGGCAGTGTTGAGTCTATGGGCAGTGTTGAGTCTATGGGCAGTGTTGAGTCTATGGTGCAGTGTTGAGTCTATGGGCAGTGTTGAGTCTATGGTGCAGTGTTGATCTATGGGCAGTGTTGAGTCTATGGTGCAGTGTTGAGTCTATGGGCAGGCAGTGTTGAGTCTATGGGCAGTGTTGAGTCTATGGGCAGTGTGAGTCTATGGGCAGTGTTGAGTCTATGGGCAGTGTTGAGTCTATGGTGAGTGTTGGTCTTGNGCAGTGTTGAGTCTATGGGCAGTGTTGAGTCTATGGTGCAGTGTGAGTCTATGGCAGTGTTGAGTCTATGGTGCAGTGTTGAGTCTATGGGCAGTGTTGAGTCTATGGGTGTTGAGTCTATGGTGCAGTGTTGAGTCTATGGGCAGTGTTGAGTCTATGGGCAGTGTTGAGTCTATGGGCAGTGTTGAGTCTATGGGCAGTGTTGAGTCTATGGGCAGTGTTGAGTCTATGGGTNGCAGTGTTGAGTCTATGGGGCAGTGTTGAGTCTATGGGGCAGTGTTGAGTCTATGGTAGTGTTGAGTCTATGGGTGGCAGGTGGCAGTGTTGAGTCTATGGCAGTGTTGAGTCTATGGTGCAGTGTTGAGTCTATGGGGCAGTGTTGAGTCTATGGGCAGTGTTGAGTCTATGGGGGCAGTGTTGAGTCTATGGGCAGTGTTGAGTCTATGGGGCAGTGTTGAGTCTATGGGGCAGTGTTGAGTCTATGGGGCAGTGTTGAGTCTATGGTGCAGTGTTGAGTCTATGGTGCAGTGTTGAGTCTATGGTGCAGTGTTGAGTCTATGGTGCAGTGTTGAGTCTATGGTGCAGTGTTGAGTCTATGGTGCAGTGTTGAGTCTATGGGCAGTGTTGAGTCTATGGTGCAGTGTTGAGTCTATGGGGTGTGAGTCTATGGTGCAGTGTTGAGTCTATGGTGTTGTGTGAGTCTATGACAGTGTTGAGTCTGTGGTGCAGTGTTGAGTCTATGGGCAGTGTTGAGTCTATGGTGCAGTGCCGATCCGATTGTGTCGAGAAGATTCTAGAAGAATGGATCATTTGTGTCGTTGTGTATCCCCATCGTCTGTGAACTCGCGCTTCAATTCGGTCGTTTTCCCTTCGTCTCGTTGCGTCTCTCTGCCGCTGCTGATCGAATGGCCGGCGATACCCCCTGCCTGCTGATCTCCACGTCGTCGTCGTCGTCGTCAGCCACGCTCGATCCTCCGCGGAAACGAAGACCTCCCCCAATCCACGGCCATCTCTCACCGGTCGCGTAACCACGCACCGACGACGTCACGTCTCCCACCTGCGCTTATTTATAAATGTGTCATTTGTAAATGTATTTAGTCGTCAAGTCGGGGAATCTTATCACCACTTTCCCATCGCCCAGCTATCTCCCAGCCATCTCCCAGCGCCAATCAATGCCTATTCTCTTCTCATCTTTCTCTCTCTACGCATCTCTACATTCTCTCTCTCTGTCTGCCCGTGCACCCCATCTCACGCTCTGCTCGACACCGCAGGATCCCCGCACGAAGACACGCACTGCGCCCCGTGCCCTTGGGATTCTTCTCCCGGAGGTATCGGCGAATGCCACGTGCCGCCCGCACGCAAACTGCCTCACTCCGGGCTCCGTGCAGCTGCTGCCCGGGCCTCCACGCACGACGCGCTCTGCTGGTCCTGCCACGAGCGACGGGCGTCCGTGCGGAGTCGGGAGCATGGCGACGCGAGGCCGGCAGGTGAGCCGCTTGCGATGACCGCTCTCTCGTTCACGTGTTTCATACGACGTATCGTTTTAGCGGCAACCGTAGATCGATGGCATAGTCGGAGAAGCAGCTGCTGGCTTCGGAGGGCAGTAGATGCCGTACTGGGTGATTGCATTTCATTTACACCTGATGACGATTGCTTGTGTTGCAATCGAAACGTCGTATGCCGGTAGCAAGACGCGTCACCTCTCTTCCCTCCGCAGGGGAAGATGGTGCCGAGCGTCCGTCTAACCCGCCGCCCAGCCGGAGTACGCGTGCGTGGACGCGACCCTGCGATTCGTGGACAGCGTCCGTCACCTGATTCTGCCGTGCCTGGCCCACCACGACACGAAGGAGGCCGCCTACATCTGGAAGCTTCTGGCCGGTGCCGCGAGGCGGCGCGGCGGAGCGGAAGGGCGCAGGCAGCGTGGGGGAACGAGACGAAGCGGGGAGGAGGTTGGAGAGGCAGCTGAGATGCTGCTGGGGTTTGCGCAAAGGGAGCGTCGCCAGGAGGGTCGGTGAGAATGCACGGAACGGCGGCGGACTGAATGTGGTCGAACAAGATGGGGGAAGGGCCTTTGAAATGGTCATGTTAGTCAAAAAACCAGTTGAGGACGTCCATCTTCTTGGTTCTTTCGGTAAAGTCACGTAGAATGGAAATAATAAATAATAAAANTAAACATAAANTATATTATTATAAATAATAAAATAAAATTATACAATTAAGCTAATAAAATTTTATTATATTATTTATTATGTTTTATTTTATTATTTCCATTCTACGTGACTTTACCAAAGAACCAAGAAGATGAATCCCTGCAGTCACGAAAGCTTTAAATCGAAATTTGAGGTCTTCTACTGAAATTGGCTCAGGGCTCAGAAACATTGATATAGCAACCAAAGAGATGTTGCATTTAAATCCATGTGTCAGCTGCCCAAGCGTGGATACATTGGCTTCTTAAGTCCAGTGAGTTGACTGCANGAAATTTGCCATCTTGAATTGATTAGTCAAATAATTCTGGGTCTCAGAATTAAAAATATTGGTTTGAATTTCGATTTAAAGCTTTCGTGACTGCAGGGATTCATCTTCATGGTTCTTTCGGTAGAAGGGAAATATTAAATAATAAAACATTCCTTCCCTTTATTAATGTTACCCCTATCCCCTCCCTTTCATGCTGCTAATCCGGCATAATGCACGGGCATAATATGACTTTAAAAACCTGCCCACCTCCTACGCATTTCACAAGTAGTGACTAATCCATATCTGCATTTCCCATAAATATGCAAAATTCCTCTTGATATGCAAATTATTTTGTCAAGGCGCTCTTCCTCCTCCAACCCAGTTAAATATACGCTCCAAGCCTGGGGTGTTTCATTCAGACGCTGTCTTCCCGACAGACCTGTTCTTCACCTGAGANCGGCTTCTTGCGTTGTGGCCGAAACGTCGTGAGAATTGTATTGTTTTATTTTTATTATTTATTATTTCCTTCTACGTGACTTTACCGAATGACCGAGAAGATATATATTGGTTTGTTCGCCATGCGTGTAGGGAAGCTGTGGCTCCTGGTGGTAGTTCCACGTAGCATGCTTCTGCGGTTGTTCTCTAACACGGGGTGATGCTCTGTTCTCCGACAAGATTGTAATGGACACTTAATCCGTGACATGACGTCATTAGGGCAAACTGCACCACATTTTTGTGTAAAGAGATGACAGTTTTATAAGCTGTAGCCGGAGTTTTTCAAGCCCGTCGATTGAAGCCCTCTAAATGATCCAACATAGAACACTCATCGCATTAATTACATCAACTGGAGAGGGCTAAATAATTTCACAATGAGTGGTGATGATGAGGTGTGATTAATAAAACTACATTCTGTAAATTGAGACAGGCTTGTAAAGGACACAAATCAAGGTTACCGCATGCCACAAACTGCTTTGGAGACAACATAAAAGTGAATACATTTCGATTAAAGCTTTCGTGACTGCAGGGATTCATCTTCTTGGTTCTTTCGGGAAAGTCACGTAGAAGGGAAATAATAAAATTAAAAAAGAAAACATTTTAACGTTTTATTTTTAATATTTTATTATTATTATTTTTTTAATAAAATAAACATAATGTTTTATTTTATTATTTTATTATTTCCTTCTACGTGACTTTACCGAAAGAATCAAGAACAGTGAATAACTTTAATAAGCCGACAATATTAACAGACACTCCTCACGACTGAAACCTTAATCACTGAACATTTCAGACAATTTGCCCCGCTGTGAGGTGCAGAAGAGTACGGTGTCGTTACGAACAGCGAACACTGTGACAGCTAAAATGTTACAAAAGTCTCCGATTTGGATGTTGATTCACGTGAAGAGAGAATATTTCAGCAGTGTTCACAGTCTCTCCTACGACCAGGCCTCTCGATGTTTAACAGAATGTTACCGTGCTGGCTTGGAGTTAGGAATTATTAGCAGAAGGCACCGCAACTCGAACGTGATACACTCATCATAAGAATCCATGTTGTTGTATAGGCCAATCGGTTTAAAGGACGATGCATACATTACCGAAGTATATTGTTTCAACGGTTTACCGCAAGTCTGTGTGGTTAGTGCAGACTGGATGCCTTGTGATAGGGGTCATTTGGTGTTTGAACCTCTTAACACCTCAGAAAGGGTAAATCCTATTTTTTTATTTTATTCCATCACTATGTTTATTGCACCCATATATCTTACAATCAATCGATGAGAGCTTTATACAAAAATATGTTTGGACAAAATAAGGACCAATAAGGATAATGAGGAGTGGTTTGTCAAAATGGTTCCCGGAAAAGTGAAAACAAAAATAACAAAAATATTTCGTTGTTAAGATTTTGAGAGAAACATTTCTGGAGCAGAGCGTAATGCACCTCCAATGTCAACTACTGGGGACTGGTTAATGACTTCTTTTGGAATGTAAAATGTGGTTTTGTAATTACCACGTTTGGTTACGTGTTGACTGTTGAAACCTTTAAATAAAAGTTGCATAAAATGGATACGCGTTCAAAATTCCTCAGCAGTTTAGAGCGAATCGAAATCCGCAAATACGCCATCAGCTATGCTCTACCCACTGCTGGCTGAAAGCCTCCCTCATCATGGCTGAGATGCCAAAAAGCCACCGAGGTTTTTCTGCCCATGAGCTCCGATCTTATCGCTCCATCTGCGCCATCGGTTATCATCCTCATCGCCGTGCTGCCCTGACCAAACTCAAGAACGCCTGCACAGTCATTACATTGTCCTGCAAGGGATTGCGGTCGTCCTGAAGCCACCCCACCCCCCAACTCTACCAGAGAGAGAGANGNAGGAGAGGCGTGTCCGTAGAGTCGTGGCGGGCCCAAGTTCACGATGAGAAGTCAGGGGCCCTGATGCTGATGGGAAGATTGCCAGGTGGGGTAGACACGTGACTGCGCCCCACGTGACCTCTTGACCCGCACCCTTCCCGTGCCCTTAGAAGAACAGCCCCACCCCCCCCCCCCCCGTAGCCCTGGGCGACAGGTACTGTGAGGCCCCAGTAATTTTTTTTGTCAAGGCGCTCTTCCCCTCCAACCCAGCTTAAATATACGCTCCAAGCCTGGTGGTGTTTCATTCAGACGCTGTCTTTCCGACATACCTGTTCTTCACCTGAGGACGGCTGCTTGCGTTGTGGCCGAAACGTCGTGAGAATTATTTTATTATGTTTTATTTTNATTATTTTATTTTTCCCTTCTACGGGACGACTTTACGAAAGAACCAAAAGATGAATCCCTGCAGTCACGAAAGCTTTAAATCGATATAAAACATTTAAGGAACTCAACTTAAACGGCAAACTAGAGGACAGTGCAGCGGTGCACTCACAACCCAAACCATCGCGACGGCGCTGAAGCAAACGAGAGAAACACAACGGGGGCGCATCGTGCACTCAACAGAAGTCAAAGACCCGTCATGGTGCCCACGCCACTGCGTGGCAGGCCTGGCAGCTCAGAGCGAGGGCTTCAGAGCATTCCGACCAATTCCTAGCCACCAGGGTCACAAACGGGTTTTGATTCCGTACCCGTACCCGGCCGCACCAGGGTCGCAAACGGGTACCCGTACTCGTACCGATACCCGGCTACCCGTACCGGCCGGGTATGGGTAGGGTACGGGTATCGGGTACCTGATTGCGACCTCTGGGATGAAGCCGTGTTGCAGGCGCGGGTGGGTTGATTCTAGGAACTTGAACTGTGAGAAGAGACAAGACGTTGGGAAATGAGTGACAAACGGTTACTCACCAGTGACTCACGGCCTACCCGTACCCGGCCGCACCAGGGTCGCAAACGGCTACCCGTAGCTGGGTATCGGGTAGGGTACGGGTATCGGTACCCGGTTGTGACCTCTGCCTACCACCCAGCGAGTACGTGGGCGGTCGATGTGCACATGCGTGCACGTATCATCGTGCTGGATACACAAAACAAAGGCTCGGCGATGTTTTTGCACGTGCTTTGATAATGTTTCGTATTGCTTAACGAAGGTCGACAAGTCTGTCTGTCCATCCACACCGCTCGTGTTTCACGTCCGGCGGCCGTCGTTTGGGCGAAAGGTGGTTCGCGTCGGCGGTGTCACCGCACGGACGCGTCGGCTGTCGGATCCGGCAGAGGGAAGGAGGCATCGGCGAGGGTGCGGCGATTGGCATTGGCCGCCACGACCTCGTGACCTTTGGGCCTGCCCCGTTGCAGGCGACACCGCGTGGACGGGCAGCCGCACCACGCAGACTCCGGCTCATCCTCTCAGCAGCGCAGCGGCGGCGGCTTCAGGGGCTATCAATCAAACAAAGACGGCGGTCGCCGCATCGTCATCATCGTCATCATCGTCATCATCATCGTCATCGTCATCATCGTCATCATCGTCGTCATCATCGTCATCATCGTCATCGTCGTCGTCATCATCGTCGTCATCGTCATCATCGTCGTCATCATCATNGTCATCATCGTCGCGGCGCTTTCAGACGCACTTCCGCAGCCGCCTGGAACGCTCACCACGGGAGCCGCGCACTTTTTAAACGACCATCCAAATTGAAAACTAATTATTCACAACCGTTTTTGTCCTTCCCCCCTCCCACCCCTGCTCCCGCATCTCCGATCAGCGCGGTTGGCATCGTACTCACACGCACCTGCATCTGGCCCAGTGGGTGGGTGCTGCATTTCGGCGTCGGTCAATTACCGCTCCCCCCCCTCCCGCGTCACGTGGAGGAGCTGCTCGCCGTGGGGTCTCCGCCAACACGGCCTGCAGCAGGCGCATGTAGTGGAGCGTCGCTCGCAGCGTCTCCGCGTTCGACGGGCGGCAGTGCGAAAGCTCCAGCGGCACCAGCTGACGCAGGCGCTGGAACATGCGCTTCAGGTTACGCACCTGAGGGCACACGGGCACGCACGGAGACAGCACGGGTGACACGCACGGACACGCGGTCAAGCCGGGGGCGAGGCGCTCAGAGCGAAGCAGCGACGAGGGTTCAAG
>WFAB01002312.1:0-22500 GCA_018977245.1 Lethenteron camtschaticum | reverse complement strand
TGTAAACAACCCTGCGCGTCTGGATGTGAGGGGGCCTTGGACCTGGAATCAAGAATAACACTCCCAGAGCAGAAGGTTGGACAGGGGAGAGGTGATTTAAAAGAGGGTTGTATATCTCTCAAGGCACAAGATCCAGCTGAACAACACGGCTGCGGGGTCACCAGAAGTTCGCATTCGCCTAGTTAAGACAAAAAGCTCAATTATTCTGTATTGCTATTAAAGTAACGTTAAAGTCGGAATTTAACAACAGAGTAGGCTAAAGTTATTGATATTCACACCCACTCCAATTAAACCAGGCCACAAGTTACGCCTACTGAACCATCACCATCATTAAGTCAATATTAAATGTTATTTCCATACTTCAATACTTTCTATACAACTCGACCCGAAGCATATGACAATCAGAACCTTCCTAAGTC
This sequence comes from Lethenteron camtschaticum, assembly GCA_018977245.1. Lineage (NCBI taxonomy): Eukaryota > Metazoa > Chordata > Hyperoartia > Petromyzontiformes > Petromyzontidae > Lethenteron > Lethenteron camtschaticum. The sequence goes on along the minus strand of WFAB01002312.1, from coordinate 22,081 downwards.
AAAATTGAATCGCACCCAGACAGGAGCGAATAGTCGATATAAGGTTGACGAGGGAAGGAAATTAAGAGCCGGCGAACTGCAAACGTAAGCAAAAAGCCGGGAACAACGCCAGCCCAGCAACAGCGAGTGGGGCTTCGACAGGCCATAAAGTAGAATAATAACTCCCGGGTCAGGGACACAAGAAGAAGCAGGCAGACAAAAACCAGAACTGACTCCAAGGTTCAACCGCCCTCACCTACTCAGGAGTGACGAAATTAATGAGGCCTTGAATTAACGGCAGGCAACAACAACGGCGAGCAGAGATAGGGTGGGGCAAAGACTGCGGGCTATGAAATACAGCTTTGTGTCAGTAAAGCTCTGACAAACAAGTTAAGTTAAAGACATCACAATACATAATATCGACATAACATCAATGTTAACGCTATTCACCGTAAACTAAAGTAAAACTTATGGAAAGCCAGGATAACGGGATGAATCACCACCAGGTCGAATATAATACATAATAAAAACGATGTTAAACCGGGTCGGAGAGAAAGGGGGATCCCGGCCGTCTTTGTATCCCGCAGCGCGGGATAGGAGTGTGTATACGCTCGGGAGACACCTCCACTGGAGCCAAGCACCACGATGGAAACGACAGACCTTAGGTTACATACAGAATCATAACTGTGAAATAGTAAGGGACAAATGTTAACTTAAAACTTTTAACCATTTCTTTGTGCGCCGGGTCGGAGAGAGCGTTGCCCCTCCTCCAGGTGGTGCAACGCGAACAAAGACGCCTATGAGACATTTGTAACGTCTGTGTTTTGGGTTCATGAAGAAGGCCAGACAAGAGATAAATTGCACCCAGACAGAGAGACGACTTCGAGACAATTTGTAACATCTGGTTGTTTGCTCGTGGGTTTATGGAGGGAGTTGACAACGGAATATACCGTCAGTGATGCACACAAGGACATACGGACACACACATGGACACACCTGCCTACGGACAGATCCTGACACAGAAAAATCGGAAGCCCCGCCTTGGGGCGGGATCCAGGGGATTTTTCAGCATAAAGGAACGGATCCTGAACATTGGAAACCAGTGCGACGGGAGGGTCCACTCAGAAGCTCGACCGGAGGGTCGACTCAGGAAGAGTGCGACCAGAGTGTCCACTCAGGAGTGCGACCAGAGAGTCGACTCAGGAGCGAGGGCGACCAGCGGGTCGACCCAGGAGCGAGCTCGACCGGAGGGTCGACTCAGGAGCGAGCTGCGACCAGCGGGTCGGCTCGACTCATCTTCAGCTCGTCAATCTGCCGCCGGAGTCTCCGCTGCCGCCGGTGGTGAGCGTCGCGACTTGGCGACGATCCAGCGCTGCACGCTACGAGCGAGTTGTGGGCGCCACCTACCGACCGGGTTCCGAACTGCGACAGCGTATCAACAGCCATCCGAGCCACCACGGTGACAGGGGAGCGCCTGATACGTATGACGCGCACCGCCCCCTCACCACACGACCACCAGGCGTCTGTTTGACATAAAGAATCGACTCCGAACACTGACTATTCAAGACAACTCTTACCACTCAAACACACTCGAACCCATAAGTCATCCGTGGCTGGAAGCATCACAACGAGACCGAGTGGTGGCCTCCGTCGTTNATAAGAGTATTCTTAATTTTATCTTTAATATTTAGTGGGCTGTACTCTTAATCGCATAAATTCCCAACAGATCCATCAATACGAACTGATTCTTGCACCTCCTTCCGCCGAGCCACGCTCACGTGGGAGTGGTGGCCCACCGGATCCTTATCAGGTGATCTGGTCCCAATTAGTAAACTTGGTATAAGATAACGATCTTCGGAAAAGGAGCACCGTCGCAGGCCCTTACTCCGAGCCGTTCTGAGATAACCTGCCGATGTATCTGTTGAGATTGGTGCCTTTAAGAATAATAACTGTTTTGATTGTGTTTTTGTTTATCGCCGTATAATCTTTCAAGTATCTTTCAGTCATAATCGCCGCATGTACTCGCATCCTCTACAGAATATTCAACTGTTCCGTGACCCAAGGTGTTAACAACGTGATAAGGGTTGCGTATGATCAATAAGGAGTGCGGTACTGCGTGAACAATATTGAGTATAATCATTCATTAACGTTAAGGTTTTTCTTAGCATAATATTTGCATGTTTTAACGACTCTCTCTCTCACTAAGAACCATCGCGTTATGCGGGATCCATGTGCAGTTGTCAAAGTGAAATCAGACAATCGTTGGTGATACTGTATTGATGCCGTATTGACGTTCCGGATTGAGAGTTCGCATACTATATCATAGTTAAGGTTGAATTAGTAATAAATTGATCAATACAGAAGTGGTTGTGTGATTCTTTCCTGAAATCTATGCATAAGATCTGCTTCTGCGTTGAGATTTGAACTTGGTGACCTTAATAAACACACTAATACATACTCAGTAAATGTTAAAGCGATAACGGGGTGAACCGGGTCTGGTTATCATAACGACTTGCGTTATCATAATTACACCCACTCGCATAATTAATACGATTACCTCTCGAATTGGCATAATTAAAATGTGCACAATTACATAATTAACATATTTCCGGATAATTACACATTTGGCCAAATTTCATTTAATTATTATTCTTTTCACTGAATATTCACAACCCACATATACAACATAATAATTCACCCACGCACGCGTACAACATAACAAATTTCATACCCACATATACAACATAATGGGGCTCGTCCGGGATCTCTCGCAGACAGTTATGCATGAATTCAGGAACGAATCACTGATGTGTTAATCGAAGTGTTGTGAACTAACGTTGCCTTGTGATTGTAAAACGGGGTATACAAACAAAACGCGCTCTGAAGGGAAATACCAGAGTAGCAGAGTATAACAAAGACAGCTGGGCTGAGATTATTTGCTCGAGTTGAACTGACGCATCCTGTGATACAATTGTTTATATGCACTCTGAAAAGAAATATTAAGGTAACTCTTGCCATACTTAAGATGCTAGGATTAAGAACAATATTTGAATGGTTACGGATACGGGGAGCTCGTATTTAACGTACCGACCAATCTGTTACAAAGCAGTACAGTCAGAGAGACATATGGGAAGGGAGCTATATCGATAACACGAACACACCTCGGGGAAACTAATTGACTGGATAAAAAGTAACGAAGGCAAACACGATGCAAAAACTGCAGAGAAGGCAGGACAGGACTCATACCTTCTCACACAGGCATACAGACAGGGATTGTGGAATGAGGGAAAATTTGGAAAGGAAACGGGAGAGAAATCGTCTCTAATAAACGACGAGAAATGTCCTCACACCTCGAGAGGGAGGAGAAATCAAAGCTCGCGACACCAGCGAAACTCACAGACGTTGAGCCACAGAATAAATATGGAAGTAACATCAAATCACTCTCTTGGGTACGTGGACAGAGTCCAGGGATTGATCGCACAAAAGTTAAAGTAAAATCGCCAGGACATAGTACACTAAGGGCAGAGGCAAAAACTGAAAGGAAATGGCAACACGAGCGACACGGCCCTGGGCGCGCACACAGAAAATGCACACCACTTAAACACAAGAGACACAGCACAGACCAAAGTGACAGATTGCCTGATGATAACTTGTTTGATGATGACGCTGTCAGCAATCAACTTTCGGAATACCTGTTCACCAGTAAAACCCTTAAGTTGATGGACATGGCTCTAGTCAGAATTCCCGATTTTGACCCCCACAATAAGACTATGGATATCCACACACATATCGCGACAGTGGAAGAGGAGGCAATGATTAGAGGGCTGAGGAGACGGGATGAAAAAGCGAGTTTGTTGAAACGGACCTTACATAAAGAATCTATTCCATGGGTAAAGTCACTACCACACAAGGTTAGGAATGATTTTAAACAATTGAGCCATACAGAAGATGTTAAGGCCCATAGAAGGAAACTACTTAAGGATGTGATGAAATGTGGCAAAGCCAAACGTGACGTAAAAATTGCAGAAATAGCGAGGGTAGACTCGTATCTCCTCGCACAGACAGACAGAGAAAGATTATGGAATGAGGAAAAATTTGAAAGGGAGAGACAAGAGAAACTGTCCTTAATGGTGCAGGTAGAGCGTCTGCACGCCCTCGTGAGAGAGAAAGAATCCGCACTAAATGCACCAGTGAAACACCCAGACGTTGATACACAGAACACATACGGGAGTAACAATTTACCACACTCCGAGCCACGGGGACGTAGCCCAGGGCCAGATCCCACAATGAGTGTGGCTACTATGCAAAGCAATTTTGATAAAGTAACACCCTCGCAAATCGAGGAGAGAGAAGAGGAAATAATAATACAAACGGGAAAACATGAGGCCGACCACCCCAACGTTAGAGAGAGACAAATAATTAACCCTAAGTCATCAGGATACACTGTAATGATAGAGCGGGAAAGGCGGAGCTGGTGCAAGACGGGAAACATGACATAAACAGAACACCAGGCAGACGCACGCTACGCAAGTATGACCGACATGATGCAGATGACAGAGACAGCTCACCAGAGAAACGCACCTCGCACAAAAACGACCAACACGACACACGTAACAAGAGCTCACCAGAGAGACGCACATCACACAAGCATGAGCCATGGGATAAGCAGAAATCACCGAGCCAAATTGACCCACGTAACAGGTGCAAAAGGCACTACAAAAGTGATGTTAAGCAGAGCCATCGTGATGGTGACGGCTCATCTGACACTGACTTCTCTGACAATGACCAACACGACACGGACAACAGGAGCTCACCAGAGAGACGCACATCACACAAGCATGAGCCATGGATAAGCAGGAATCACCGAGCCAAGTTGACCACGTAACAGGTGCAAAAGGCACTACAAAAGTTATGTTAAGCAGAGCCACCGTGATGGTGACGGCTCATCTGACACTGACTCCTCTGACAATGACCAACACGACATGGGTACCAGAGAGAGCTCACCAGAGGGACGCATGACATGTAAAGATCACCCACGCAAAACCACCCGCACCAAAAATCCCAGAGACAGGAATCCCGATAACCATGAAGCACGAGACAAACATAAATTCAACACCTCACCTAGCAGGCACCACACACGTAGTAGGCAGCATGAAGGTCGAGGACAAAAACACTCACCACATAGACACCGCTCAAGGAGATCACGCACACCAACCCACAAGCACGAATCACAAGACCCACATAAGGAAAACAAGAGACACAAGCAACGGGACAGATACGAATCCTCGGACAGAGGAGATCACGACACAGACACGGGACACATGACAACAGTGATAGTGGAGACAAGGGTAGCTCAAGGAGCACTCCTCAGGAACCGACACCACTGATGACGAACAACACACTTTTAACAGTAAGACACTAAAACTAATGGACAAAGCACTCGTGAGAATTCCCTATTTCGATCCACATAACAAAAACAGGGATATCCACACTCACATAACTACAGTAGAACAGGAGGCTAAGATCCGGGGTCTGGGTAAATCAGCAGAAAAGGCATGTTTATTATCAAGGAGCCTACATGAACCCGCCAGACCATGGGTAGCCTCCCTGCCAAATAGGGTGAAGAGTGACTTTAAACAATTGAGCCAAGCAGTAGTTAAGAGATTGGGAATACTCCACACTATCCGAAGGATTGAACGCGGCAAAGTTGATGACCCAGCGTGTAGACGAAGACCCACGAGATTATCTCCTACGCCTTAAGAAAGCATATTACGCAGGGGACGTGGACAATGCCCAGGGAGATAAGACAGTCTTAAAGGTGATGTTCTTCCAATCATTGAGACCTGAAATAGTGAGAATAGTAGGAATGATGTTGGACCCGAGACTGCCTCCCTATGCCAGATTGAAAGCAAGGCCCACACGGCCTGGTGAACGGACGGAAAACCACTGCATAGCCAAAACCCACATCGTCACCAGAGATAAAGAATGCCTCGATCTGGAGGGAAGCGAATCTCCAAGGAATAATATTAGCGCCACACGGGGTGGACATGAATTCCCCCAGGAGAGGGCGCCTAACCCAATAGAATCGACACCGTCCACAACACGCTGAATAACGTTCCACGTGGGGGGAGGAACGAGGCCAGAGGAACTTGGCACCCACAGCCGCCACCACCATGGAATTCAGAAGAGGGCGGAGGCTGGAATTATGGAGGAGGAAGAGAGAGTGACGGGCCACACCTACCCCGCGGAGGCCGACGCCCACCAAACCAGTCACCATATCGTCCCTACTGCCGCCTCCACCAGCAATAGAGCATAGACCACCGTTAGCTAACAGGAATCGATATGCTCATCACATTAGGATGGAAAAAGAGCTCCTAGGGAGTATAAAGACTTCCATGCAAGTAGCGAAGGGAAGAATACCAACTATACCCACACAGGAGGAGGACACACCCAGAGCAAAGGTAGCCCAAGTGAACGTAGAGAAGACAAGAAACCTCGAAGCAATCACCGAAGTGGTACCAGAGGGAAAAGGGTACCATCTGGGGAATTGATTCCCGTAGGACCAGTCGGACGAGTCCACGTGGAAGTAATACTGCAAGACACCCTGACCAGCCAAGGCCTTTGTGATACTGGAGCAGAAATATCCATGATATCCAGAGAATTATTTGACGAACTCCAGACTGCCCTCCAGAGGAAGAATGAAACACTACAAGTGATGCCAAGTAAACTTACCTACTCAGGATGTGAAGGGACCCACATGCGACCATTGGGCAAAGTTATGACGAAGTTGACGTTCAACAAAATCAACATGAACCATCCCCTATATGTCGTACAATACCCAGGAAAAGAACTGATTATTGGGATCGAACTACTGAATCGCCTGAAACCCATTATGAACCTTGAATCCCGACAAATTTGGGCACAGTCAATGCCGGAGCAACAAAGGGACTCAGAAGATGAAGACGTTATGAGAGACTCCACGGGAATCCAAGTGATAACACAGGAGCTCGACGACCTATCAACGACAATCAGGAACGAAGACGAGCTCCCAGCAGGAATTCGAATCACTCAGCTAATGACTAACAGACTGAGAGAAGACCGAAAGGAAGCCGACTTAGAGTCAGTATCACCAAATGACGTCCCCTCATGGAGTATACACCGCCCCTGGAGGCCAAACCGACGAACTGCAAACTGATGAAGGAGAACACAAGGGCAAGAGCGTATTACCCTCGGATGAAGCCAAGGCAACTCAACCAATAGTAACGCAAAGGAACTTTCAACCGAGCCGCCGAAACCACGAAGGCCCTAGATCCAAACAAGAGAAAGGAGTCCTTACAATAGAAGAACAAATAGAACAACAAATTGAAGCAGCAGACGCCCTAGAGAGCGACACTCAACGAGACGAGCTACGACAACTGCTCCAAAAATACAACTCCCTGTTCTCCAAAGACTCCTATGATTGTGGCAAAACCGACCTACATGTGGTATCCATTCCCACACTGGAGGGAGCACCAGCGGTATACGTGAAGCAATACAAGATTCCACTGGCCGCCTATGAATCGATCCAAGAAACCCTAGAGAACCTACTCAAAAAGAACATAATCCGGGAATGCAACTCGACCTACAACTCACCCATTTGGCCAGTACTAAAACCACGGGAAAATGGAGACTCACGATCGACTACCGACAACTCAATAAAACAGTTCCCTATCTCGATGGCCAATGGCAGAAATCGACCACGGTCTCAACCAAATAAAAGGCGCAAAGGTACTCACCACAATGGACCTAGCAAATGGCTTCTGGACCATGCCAGTAAAAGAAACCGATCAATACAAGTTGGCCTTCACCTTCAACGGAATACAGTATACTTGGAATCGCTGCCCGTTCGGATACTCGAACTCACCTGCAGACTTCAACATATTCCTCCACAAGGCGATGGCGACGCAAAAGAGCGAGGCACCATCGTCTACGTCGACGACATACTAGTCAAGGACTCCTCATGGGAAGAACACCTCGAGAGCCTAGCATACCAGAGAAAAGGAAAGAATACCACCTGGAGACCGCATACTCAGATCATAGTATCAGCTCGGTACTGTACCAGAGACAGGAAGCAGAGAAACGAGTTATTGCCTATGCCAGCAAAGCCTCCGGGGAGTGGAGATGAAGTTCTCCGAGTGTGAGAAGGCGATATTTGGAAACATCTGGGCCATACAACATTTTCGGAACTTGTTGAACGGAGAGAGGATCATCCTGGAAACGAATCATGAATCCTTGGCATACCTCAACAGTAAGAAGATTCGAGAGGGCCGCGTAACCAGCAGCCGAATAGCCAGCTGGGCACTGACACTCCAAGGCCTACCAATCACAGTGAAATACGCAAAGAACAAGAAAAGTCCAATGGCCCAAGGTCTTGCCGATTTACATGATTGTACCTTTGACAGCATAGAAGCAGAGGACGAAAAGATACCTCCGGAGGACAACAGGTACCTGCCCTTCAGGAAGGAGACATGTGCCGACCTACCAGTGGTATACATCGATGGATGCTCCAAGATGAAGGAGAACAAGCTTCACGCTGGTCAGAGTCATTTGGGAAACTGCCACTCGCAGGGATTCAAGAGGGATTTCAGCTGGGACCAAAGTCAAACCAGTATGCAGAGTTGGTCGGGGTACACATCGCTGTCCAGATGGCATCCGATAACCAAATACGGACCATGGTGGTGTGCACTGATTCCAACTACGTACAGCACAGCTTCCTGCACCACCTACCCATATGGAAAAAAAACGAGATGAAGAACCATAGGAATAAACCAATTCGCCATCGAGAACTATTCGAGGCCATAGATAAGATGGTTCAGAACAAGGATATGAAGAGATTTTGGAAGAAAATCAAGGGCACTCCAAGATACCTGGTCAAGAGAAAACTGGAACGACCAAGCAGATGCTATAGCAAAAGTGGGAAGCCTGGAAGGCACCCGTGGAAGCTAGAAGACCAAACCGACAGAGACGGACAACAAGAGTCGACGAACCAAGACATCGCCGTGATAAGACTGGTCACAAGAAGTGGGAAGAACCGGCAGAAGCTGGAACCAGAGCCCAATTGAACAGTGCCTAGCCTTCCGAAGACCTGATCAGAATGCAACAAGAGGACGAAACACTAAAGACACTCGCCGATCATATCAAGATCCAGCAGAAATAATGTGTGGTCTGTCAAACCTAAGCTCCAAGGAAACTTGCAAGTTTAAGCTAAGTAAACCCAAGGAAAGAACCGGAACAGTGGCCATGATAGCTAATTCCCAGTGGTTGATTAGCACCCCTCTAGACACGGCAATTGTTTCCACCGATCAACACTCCATAACCATGGAAGTTCCGATTCCAAGCCACGTCGCACTGGTCACAATACCAAGAGGAACATTCGTACGCATAGGGGACAAGGTATTATATAACCTAGACAAAAGCCTACACCAAGCGGAGGTAGAAATAGTAGACACATTCCGAGGCCACAAGGTTGAGATAAGCAGCACTCTGTCCAACTTGTTGAACAGTAAAGAATTCCATATGGTGAAATTATCCCTCAGCGAATCAGAGATTAACATAACAGATCTTACTTGGGCGACCGAAGTGGCTGGATATCAGCGAAATCAACAGATGGGGATGGGAATCACAGGGGCAACAGGGATGATCATACTAGTCCTGGCTATTCTAACCTTAACATACCGTGTGGCCAAAATGAATGCCGAACTTAAAAGACTAATCGCAGGCACAAGCCACATACCATTCGAGCCCAGGAACAGGGATAGAGCCAAGGCCTGATGATGCCACCAAGAATAACCATAGAGACTATCTTTTTAACGATATCTCCTATAACATGTAGTCAATAGAATAACGTTCCCTCCCTTATCGTTTACCTTCCTTTAGAATTTTTTTTTCTCTCTTGACACATATAACCTGTTAAGTTGTGACACGTACGCGCGCGTTATAAGGAATAGCAGCAAAACTTGAGGACAATCGATGGTTCATGATGGAAGAAGGTATACATATTTTTAAAATAACCCGTGGCCATTTGACCACTGGTCATTTTTAAAAGGGCGGAATGTTGTATCCTAACCTTCTTCCATAATTGAGATTAATAATATTTGATGATTTTTATATATTATCTTTTTACTTGTTTTTTTGTAATGAGTGAAACACACCAAGCGCAGCAAACTGCAAAACACCAGGTGTTGTTAAGTAATGAACCGGAAGAGGGCTAGGATGGCAGAATTTACAACCTTGCTTCAAGGGAAGATAAGGCCTGATGAACGGGCACATGTCACCCGTGCAGGCGCAGAGACAGTGGAGTGTCAGCCAGACATAGTTAAGGCAAAAGCCCAATCATCCTGCATGGTTTTAAAGTAACGTCAAAATTCGAAATTCAACAACAGAGTAGGCTAAATTATCGATCCTCGCGCTCGCTCAAATTGGAGACCAGGCTGCGAGCTACATCAATGAACCATTGCCCATTTGCTAATCCAATACTGAATGTTAATATTACTGAGTCAAAACGAATTCTATGACCTCAGCACATGGGCAAATAATAGGCAGTGTCGACTCAAAGGCAATGGAAGAAACAGAGGCGCCTTTGTCTAAATCACAACCACAGAAAGCCAGGAATCATCACTGATTGTGTGTTCAGGAATTCCGAGCTAGTTAGAACACGTGCACAGGGGGGAGCTGATGTAAACAACCCTGCGCGTCTGGATGTGAGGGGCCTTGGACCTGGAATCAAGAATAAACACTCCAGAGCAGAAGGTTGGACAGGGGGAGAGGTGATTTAAAAGAGGGTTGTATATCTCTCAAGGCACAAGATCCAGCTGAACAACACGGCTGCGGGGTCACCAGAAGTTCGCATTCGCCTAGTTAAGACAAAAGCTCAATTATTCTGTATTGCTATTAAAGTAACGTTAAAGTCGGAATTTAACAACAGAGTAGGCTAAAGTTATTGATATTCACACCCACTCCAATTAAACCAGGCCACAAGTTACGCCTACTGAACCATCACCATCATTAAGTCAATATGAAATGTTATTTCCATACTTCAATACTTTCTATACAACTCGACCCGAAGCATATGACAATCAGAACCTTCCTAAGTCAAAATTGAATCGCACCAGACAGGAGCGAATAGTCGATATAAGGTTGACGAGGGAAGGAAATTAAGAGCACGGCGAACTGCAAACGTAAGCAAAAGCCGGAACAACGCCAGCCAGCAACAGCGAGTGGGCTTCGACAGGCCATAAAGTAGAATAATAACTCCGGGGTCAGGGACACAAGAAGAAGCAGGCAGACAAAACCAGAACTGACTCCAAGGTTCAACCGCCCTCACCTACTCAGGAGTGACGAAATTAATGAGGCCTTGAATTAACGGCAGGCAACAACAACGGCGAGCAGAGATAGGNTGGGGCAAAGACTGCGGGCTATGAAATACAGCTTTGTGTCAGTAAAGCTCTGACAAACAAGTTAAGTTAAAGACATCACAATACATAATATCGCACATAACATCAATGTTAACGCTATTCACCGTAAACTATATTCCGCTATATAACCATGCAGGCACCAAGGAATACGAATTCCTAGGATCAAGAAACTTACCCTTAACCTAAGATATCGGAAATAAATTTATAGTAATAAGTATATGCATGAAAAGACAAAAGTAAAACTTATGGAAAGCCAGGATAACGGGATGAATCACCACCAGGTCGAATATAATACATAATAAAAACGATGTTAAACCCAGGTCGGAGAGAAAGGGGATCCGGCCGTCTTTGTATCCCGCAGCGCGGATAGGAGTGTGTATACGCTCGGGAGACACCTCCACTGGAGCCAAGCACCACGATGGGAAACGACAGACCTTAGGTTACATACAGAATCATAACTGTGAAATAGTAAGGGACAAATGTTAACTTAAAACTTTTAACCATTTCTTTGTGCGCCGGGTCGGAGAGAGCGTTGCCCCTCCTCCAGGTGGTGCAACGCGAACAAAGACGCCTATGAGACGATTTGTAACGTCTGTGTTTTGGTTCATGAAGAAGGCCAGACAAGAGATAAATTGCACCCAGACAGAGAGACGACTTCGAGACAATTTGTAACATCTGGTTGTTTGCTCGTGGTTTTATGGAGGAGTTGACAACGGAATATACCGTCAGTGATGCACACAAGGACATACGGACACACACATGGACACACCTGCCTACGGACAGATCCTGACACAGCAAAATCGGAAGCCCCGCCTTGGGGCGGGATCCAGGGGATTTTTCAGCATAAAGGAACGGATCCTGAACATTGGAAACCAGTGCGACGGGAGGGTCCACTCAGAAGCTCGACCGGGAGGGTCGACTCAGGAACGAGTGCGACCAGCGGGTCCACTCAGGAGTGCGACCAGAGAGTCGACTCAGGAGCGAGGGCGACCAGCGGGTCGACCAGGAGCGAGCTCGACCGGGAGGTCGACTCAGGAGCGAGCTGCGACCAGCGGGTCGGCTCGACTCATCTTCAGCTCGTCAATCTGCTGCCGCCGGAGATCTCCGCTGCCGCCGGTGGTGAGCGTCGCGACTTGGCGACGATCCAGCGCTGCACGCTACGAGCGAGTTGTGGCGCCACCTACCGACCGGGTTCCGAACTGCGACAGCGTATCAACAGCCATCCGAGCCAATTCACCACGGTGACAGGGGAGCGCCTGATACGTATGACGCGCACCGCCCCTCACCACACGACCACCAGGCGTCTGTTTGACATAAAGAATCGACTCCGAACACTGACTATTCAAGACAACTCTTACCACTCAAACACACTCGAACCCATAAGTCATCCGTGGCTGGGAAGGCATCACAACGAGACCGAGTGGTGGCCTCCGTCGTATAAGAGTATTCTTAATTTTATCTTTAATATTTAGTGGGCTGTACTCTTAATCGCATAAATTCCAACAGATCCATCAATACGAACTGATTCTTGGCACCTCCTTCCGCCGAGCCACGCTCACGTGGGAGTGGTGGCCCACCGGATCCTTATCAGGTGATCTGGTCCCCAATTAGTAAACTTGGTATAAGATAACGATCTTCGGAAAAGGAGCACCGTCGCAGGCCCTTACTCCGAGCCGTTCTGAGATAACCTGCCGATGTATCTGTTGAGATTGGTGCCTTTAAGAATAATAACTGTTTTGATTGTGTTTTTTTTATCGCCGTATAATCTTTCAAGTATCTTTCAGTCATAATCGCCGCATGTACTCGCATCCTCTACAGAATATTCAACTGTTCCGTGACCAAGGTGTTAACAACGTGATAAGGGTTGCGTATGATCAATAAGGAGTGCGGTACTGCGTGAACAATATTGAGTATAATCATTCATTAACGTTAAGGTTTTCTTAGCATAGTATTTGCATGTTTTAACGACTCTCTCTCTCACTAAGAACCATCGCGTTATGCGGGATCCATGTGCAGTTGTCAAAGTGAAATCAGACAATCGTTGATGATACTGTATTGATGCCGTATTGACGTTCCGGATTGAGAGTTCGCATACTATATCATAGTTAAGGTTGAATTAGTAATAAATTGATCAATACAGAAGTGGTTGTGTGATTCTTTCCTGAAATCTATGCATAAGATCTGCTTCTGCGTTGAGATTTGAACTTGGTGACCTTAATAAACACACTAATACATACTCAGTAAATGTTAAAGCGATAACGGGTGAACCGGGGTCTGGTTATCATAACGACTTGCGTTATCATAATTACACCCACTCGCATAATTAATACGATTACCTCTCGAATTGGCATAATTAAAATGTGCACAATTACATAATTAACATATTTCCGGATAATTACACATTTGGCCAAATTTCATTTAATTATTATTCTTTTCACTGAATATTCACAACCCACATATACAACATAATAATTTCACCACGCACGCGTACAACATAACAAATTCATAACCCACATATACAACACATCACCACCAGCACGTGGAACCAGCCCTACCTTCAGCACACCTGTCCCACTCCTCGCACCTGAACTACCGACACTTGCACAACACATGTCCCACTCCTCGCACCTGAGCTACCCACACCTGCACACACACCTGTCCCACTCCTCGCACCTGAACTACCCACACTTGCACACACCCTGTCCCACTCCTCGCACCTGAGCTACTGACACTTGCACACAACCGTCCCACTCCTCGCNCCTGAACTACCACACTTGCACACACACCTGTCCCGCTCCTCACACCTGAACTACCCACACTTGCACACACACCTGTCCCACTCCTCACACCTGACTACCCACACTTGCACACACACTCCCATCCTCACACTGAACTACCCACACTTGCACACACACTGTCCCACTCCTCGCACCTGACTACCCACACTTGCACACACACCTGTCCCGCTCCTCACATGAACTACCCACACTTGCACACACACTGTCCCACTCCTCACATGAACTACCCACACTTGCACACACACTGTCCCACTCCTCACATGAACTACCCACACTTGCACACACCCCTGTCCCACTCCCGCACCTGAGCACACACTTGCACACACACTGTCCCACTCCTCGCATGAACTACCCACACTTGCACACACACCGTCCCGCTCCTCACACCTAAACTACCCACACTTGCACACACACTGTCCCACTCCTCACATGAACACCCACACTTGCACACACACCTGTCCCACTCCTCACACCTGAACTACCCACACTTGCACACACACCTGTCCCACTCCTCGCACCTGAGCTACCCACACTTGCACACACACCTGTCCCACTCCTCACACCCGCGCCTCCACACACCTTCAGCCGACACCCGCACGAGACGCACCCGCCCGCTCACCCGCANCGCGCACGAACGCGTCACCCCAGACTCTCGCCCCACAACGTGCAGCGCCTATCGACACCGAACGACATCGTCGTCGCCTCCGCTCCTCGCGGCCGCACGAGTCTCGCTCGCCGGCACGAGGCCCGTCCGCCCCCCGGCAAACCCGGCGAGAGGCGCTCCAGCTTCAGGTGGCGCCCCTGCCGCTCGGCTGCCCACGCCGCCGGCATCGACACGGGCCGCACGCCCGTTGCGAACCCCCGACAACCGTGGACCTTCTGATGATCACCTGGCTGGCGTTCACCCACGCCTGGCTGGTACACAGACACACCTGGCTGGCGTTCACCCACGCCTGGCTGATACACAGGCACTCCTGCAGACACACCTGGAGGTACGCGCAGGTAGCCCTGCGACCGGGAGACGAGCCCGGGCGACGAGACGCCGCAGGTCGCACTGGGAACACTTGCGCTGTCAGCGCACTGCTGCTGCTGCTGCATGGCGACCGTGATGGTGCCGCTGTTGCCGATGATGCTGTCAGAAGGCGACAAGGGATGTGATGATGCTGCTGATGCTGCTGATGATGATGATTCTGATGATGATGCTGCTGCTGATGATGATTCAACTGATGATGCTGCTGCTGATGATTCAACTGATGATGCTGCTGCTGCTGATGATACTGATGATGCTGCTGATGATGCTGCTGCTGCTGATGATGATGATGCTGCTGATGATGATGCTGCTGATGATGATGCTGATTTAACTGATGATTATGATGCTGCTGATTTAACTGATGATGCTGCTGATTCAACTGATGATGCTTCTGCTGATGATGATGATTCAACTGATGATTATGATGCTGCTGATTTAACTGATGATGCTGCTGCTGAAGATTCAACTGATGATGATGCTGCTGATGATGATTCAACTGATGATGCTGCTGCTGCTGATGATGATTCAACTGATGATGCCACTGAATGCTATCGCAGCTGATGATGATGATTGACAACGACGATTATGATATTCTTTGGGTCTTTCAGTAAAGCCACGTAGATGAAAAAATATATAAAAATAATAACAATATCATGTAGCGGGAGAGCTGCTAAGGCAGGGAAAATCTATGAATTCCTGCAGTCACGAAAGCTTTGAGTCATGAATATTATAGTCAACACAAACATTACTTAACGACTCTGGGCGAACACTTTCATGATGAAATCGTTCCTAACGGCTCGGCATTGACACGAAATGTACAGCGTAACCCAAGAGCTGCAGTATCATCTCTACTACTTAACAGCAGTGTTGTTATTGTTGTTGTTGAAATTAAGAATGATCACAATCTCCAGGAAGTGAGTCTATGAATCTGGAGAACGCACAGAGTGTGGATTGTGCTACGCATGCACACACACCCCCCAACTCGGATATTTGTAGCTCGCAAATAAACTTGAGATGACAGACCGTCACTTGCGGCTCCAACTCCTTACAACATCACCACCATCACCACCACAACCACCACGACCACCACCACGACCACCACCACGACCTCCACCACCACAACCACNACGACACCACCACGACACCACACCACGACCACGACCACCACCACCTCCACCTCAAGTCCAGTGAGCGATCATTAAACCCCCTGCACACAGCGCCGGGAGCCACCGCTCCACACGCGAGTCGAGAGAGAAGTGGACAATTCACGTTCCCAACCGGTGAGACTCACTCCTCGTTCAGCCTGCCCGCCTGCGATTAATCAATCAGTGGGATTGCGTCACTAATTGGCCTAATTAATTGGCTGATGCCTTGACAGCAAGCACGTGACTCGGCGAGTGAGTGAATTGCGAGAGCACGTGACGTGGACGTGACGTGGACTGCGTTTACACTGTGACTCATCACTCGCACAGGTGTGTGGAGATTCGTAAATTGTGTCCGCGTGTGTGTGTGTCTGTGTGTGTGTCTGTGTGTGTGTCTGTGTGTCCGCGTGTGTGTGTCTGTGTGTGGGTGGTGTGTGTCTGTGTGTCTGTGTGTATCTGTGTGTGTGCCTGTGTGTGTGTCTATGTGTGTGTGTCTATGTGTGTATGTCTATGTGTGTGTGTTTCTGTGTGTGTGTCTGTGTGTGTCTATGTGTGTGTGTCTATGTGTGTGTGTCTATGTGTGTGTGTCTGTGTGTCCACGTGTGTGTGTGTTTGTGTGTGGGTGGGTGTGGGTGTGTGTGTGTGTGTGTGTGTTTGTGTGTGTGTCTATGTGTGTGTGTCTATGTTTGTGTGTGTCTGTGTGTGTCTGTGTGTCCGCGTGTGTGTGTCTGTGCGTGGTTGGGTGTGGGTGTCTGTGTCTGTGTGTGTACCTGGTGCAGTGTATAAACATCGCCACTAGGGAGACAAAGGCGGTCGGGCGTGGTGCTGGCCACCCACCCCTCGTGCA
Organism: Lethenteron camtschaticum; assembly: GCA_018977245.1. Taxonomy (NCBI): domain Eukaryota; kingdom Metazoa; phylum Chordata; class Hyperoartia; order Petromyzontiformes; family Petromyzontidae; genus Lethenteron; species Lethenteron camtschaticum. Next base: position 4,832 of record WFAB01002312.1, on the reverse strand, counting down.
CCGTTCCGGCCTTCATAGGTGCTCGCTAACCGCACTTGCCCCTACAGTCTGTTAAGGCTATACGGGGATCTTTTTATCTTTGTGTGGGTGTATGTGTCTCTGTCGGTGTGGGTGTCTGTGTGTGGGTGTGGGACCGCACAGACTGTAACAACTACAGGGGCATCTCACTCCTCAGTGTGCCGGGAAAGGTCATGGCAAGGATTATTCAACATCGCCTTGCTAGGCACGCTGAGGAGAGGCTTGCAGAGCCCCAATGCGGTTTCAGGAAAGGGCGGTCCTGTACAGATGCCATATTTTCTGTCCGTCTGCTACAGCAGAGGTGTAGGGAATTCCAACAAGACCTACATCTCTGCTTGATCAACCTAGTCAAGGCCTATGATACCATCAATAGGCCTGGGCTCTGGGTTGTTCTTCATGCTTTCGGAGTCCCTGACCCTCTGCTCACCATCATTAAGGACCTTCATGATGGTGAGTGGGCCCGGGTAAAACTACGTGGCCGGGAGTCGGAGCCTTTCCCTGTACACCTTGGGGTGCGACAGGGATGTCCTCTGGCTCCCACATTATTTAACATCTATTTCGACTGCGTAGTTCGTGAAGCCTTCAATAGCTGTACCGGGGAATTTCCATTTGGTACAGATATAATGGGAGGCTGATCGACGCCCGGGTGCGATCAAGGGATGGCTCCCTATTGGTCAACCACGTTATGTATGCCGATGATTTGGTAATAGCTGCTCATTCAGAAGAGGAGTTGGAGACGCTGCTGCTGAGACTGGAGCGTGCCACTAAGAGATGGGGCCTTACAATCAGCCCCACCAAAACTAAGCACCTGCCTGGGTATTTTGTACCATCAGACACTCCACCCCACAACTCCCAATCGGTGATGGGGAAGTTGTGGAGAGAGTGGAGAGTTTCCCATACCTGGGCAGTGTGCTTATGACCGGCTCCAGTTTAACAGCAGAGGTCTCACTCCGAATCAGTCGAGCGGCAATATCTTTTCATCGGTTGCGTAACGCTGTGTGGAAGCTACCTGGTCTGTCGCTCCGCACGAAGCTTCTCTCGGCCACGGTCATTCCCTCCCTTCTCTACGCTTGCGAAACGTGGACCCCCCTAATGGAGCATCTTCGCCGGTTGGAAACATTTAGGCTGGCCTGCCTACGATCCATCCTGGGATTAACCAGACTGGATTGTGTGAGGAGCTCACAAATCCTTGAAAGATCTGGGCAAAGTCCCATCGGTGAGCTCCTCCGGCAGGCAAGGCTGCGTTGGCTGGGTCATGTAGCCCGCATGCCCAGCCACCGCATGCCTAAACATCTCTTGTTTCGGCCGGATCGAGGGGCTAAACGGGCGCGGCACGGGCTAGAGAAAAGATGGAGTGATGTGGTACAGGAGGACGTGGAGCTGAGTGGACTTGCCGATGACTGGTACCAGTGGTGCCAAGATCGGCCTCAGTGGAGGAGGCTCGTGAAGGACGCTACTGGGCAGTTGGAGGCAGTCGCCCTACAACAATAACGGAGGGCGGAGGAGCGATGCTCACAACAACGAGCGGAGCACCGGGTTTCTAAAGCACAGCAAGTTGGTGCAGTAGGGGCAAAGGTGGTGCATCAGCCAGTCATCTCGGTCATCTCGGTCAGTCGACCCGTGGCACCTGCTGGGTCTGCCCCGTGACCTCCTGCCAACGGGCATTCGACACTTCACGTGGTAGCCTCAAGGTGCACTTGGCCTGGCACAAGCGTCGTGGTGACGTCACCGCCACTTAGTGGCGAATGGCGGTTGTTGTTGTTGTTTGAGTATCTTTCTTGTAGGGATGTGCATTTGCCCCAACAGTCTGTCAGAAGCTACACGGGGGATCTTTGTCTGTGTGAGGAATCGCGTGTAGCTATTCTCACTGTGCCCCCCTCCACCTCCCCCACCACCCCATCACCCCACCACCTCCCTCCCTCCACCACCCTTCACCTCCCCCACCTCCCCCACCACCCCACCTCCCCCACCTCCCCCACCACCCGCCCCTCCACCACCCTTCCTCACCTACCCCACCTCCCCCACCTCCCCCTCCTCACCTCCTCACCTCTCTGTCTCTCTGCCAGGTGCCCCTCAGACCACGACGAGATGGAGGAGGAGGAGATGGGGGTGGCCGGAGGTGGCGACCATCAGAGAGGAAGGGGAGGAGGAGGAGGTGGAGGAGGTGGAGAAGGTGGTGGAGGAGGTGGAGGAGGAGGAGGAGGTGGAGGAGGAGGTGGAGGAGGAGGAGGTGGTGGAGGTGGAGGAGGAGGAGATTGGGCGAAGATGTGGGCTGGCTGGGAGGGTGGGGTGGGCTCACCAGAGAGGGCACCTGGTGGTGCTATGATGGCGATGGTGGTGCTGGTGGTGGTAATGGTGGTGGTGGTGGTGGCTATGGTGGTGGTGGTGGTGGTGGCACGGTCGATGTCGTGCTACAGGACCCAGCCGGTGCAGAGGGGAGACGTGGGAGGAGGTGGAGGAGGTGGAGGAGGTGCGGGGTGGAAGCCGCCACCACCGTGGGAGGACTAGAAGGAGAGCACCAACAGCAGCAGGTGGTGAGTGTGGTGGTGAGTGTGGTGAGTGTGGTGGTGAGTGTGGTGGTGAGTGTGGTGAGTGTGTGGTGAGTGTGGTGAGTGGGGTGGTGAGTGTGTGGTGGTGAGTGGGTGAGTGTGGTGAGTGTGGTGAGTGAGTGTGTGGTGAGTGTGGTGGTGAGTGTGGTGGTGAGTGAGTGTGTGGTGAGTGTGGTGGTGGTGAGTGTGGTGGTGGTGGTGAGTGTGNTGAGTGAGTGTGGTGGTGAGTGTGGTGGTGATGAGTGAGTGTGGTGGTGAGTGTGGTGGTGAGTGTGGTGAGTGTGGTGGGAGTGTGTGTGNTGTGGTGTGAGTGTGGTGTGGTGATGGTGAGTAGAGTGTGGTGAGTGTGTGNTNAGTGTGNTGAGTNAGTGTGTTGGTGGTGTGAGGTGTGGTGGTGTGGTGAGTGTGGTGAGTGTGGTGGTGAGTGTGTGGTGTGGTGAGTGGGTGAGTGTGGTGAGTGTGGTGTTGGTGAGTGTGTGGTGAGTGTGTGGTGGTGGTGTGAGTGGTGTACACTGAGTGTGTGGTGAGTGGTGAGTGTGNGGTGAGTGTGTGAGTGAGTGTGTGAAGTGTGGTGAAGTGTGAGTGTGGTGGTGAGNGTGAGTGTGGTGAGTGTGGTGAGTGAGTGAGTGTACACTGAGTGTGGTGGTGAGTGTGGTGGTGAGTGTGGTGGTGAGTGTGGTAGTGAGTGTGGTGGTGAGTGGTGAGTGTGGTGGAGTGAGTGTACACTGAGTGTGGTAGTGAGTGAGTGTATTGGTGAGTGTGGTAGTGAGTGAGTGTGGTAGTGAGTAGTGAGTGAGTGTGGTAGTGAGTAGTGAGTGAGTGTGCACTGAGTGAGTGAGTGAGTGTGGTAGTGAGTGAGTGAGTGTGGTAGTGAGTGAGTGTGCACTGAGTGTAGTAGTGAGTGAGTGAGTAGTGAGTAGTGAGTGAGTGTGGTAGTGAGTGAGTGAGTGTGCACTGAGTGAGTAGTGAGTGAGTGAGTGTGCTGAGTGAGTAGTGAGTGAGTGAGTAGTGAGTGAGTGAGTGTACACTGAGTGAGTGAGTGTAGTGAGTGAGTGAGTGTGCACTGAGTGAGTGAGTGAGTGTGGTAGTGAGTGAGTGTGGAGTGAGTGAGTGAGTGTGCACTGAGTGTGGTAGTGAGTGAGTGAGTGAGTGTGGTAGTGAGTGTGGTGAGTGAGTGAGTGAGTGTGCACTGAGTGTGGTAGTGAGTGAGTGTGGTAGTGAGTGTGGTAGTGAGTGTGGTAGTGAGTGTGCACTGAGTGAGTGAGTGAGTGTGGTAGTGAGTGTAGTGTGGTAGTGAGTGAGTGAGTAGTGAGTGAGTAGTGAGTGAGTGAGTGTGCACTGAGTGTGGTAGTGAGTGNGGTGGTGAGTGAGTGAGTGAGTGTACACTGAGTGTGGTAGTGAGTGAGTGAGTGTACACTGAGTGGTAGTGAGTAGTGAGTGAGTGAGTAGTGAGTGAGTGAGTAGTGAGTGTAGTGAGTGAGTACTGAGTGAGTAGTGAGTGAGTGAGTGTACACTGAGTGTGGTAGTGAGTGTGGTAGTGAGTGAGTGTGGTAGTGAGTGGTGAGTGAGTGTGCACTGAGTGTGGTAGTGAGTGAGTAGTGAGTGAGTGAGTGAGTAGTGAGTGAGTGAGTGTGCACTGAGTGTGGTAGTGAGTAGTGAGTGAGTGAGTGTGGTAGTGAGTGTGGTAGTGAGTGAGTGAGTGTGCACTGAGTGTGGTAGTGAGTGTGCACTGAGTGTGGTAGTGAGTGAGTAGTGAGTGAGTGAGTGAGTAGTGAGTGAGTGAGTGTGCACTGAGTGTGGTAGTGAGTAGTGAGTGAGTGAGTGTGGTAGTGAGTGTGGTGAGTGAGTGAGTGAGTGTGCACTGAGTGAGTGGTGAGTGTGCACTGAGTGTGGTAGTGAGTGTGCANTGAGTGTGGTAGTGGTGAGTGATGAGTGAGTGTGTGGTGAGTGAGTATGGTAGTGAGTGAGTGAGTGTGCACTGAGTGTGTGTTCATGTTGAACTTCTTTCTCACTCTACGTAGCCAACCTCTGCTCCCCGTCCCCTCTCTCCCCACTCTCCTCCCAGCTGCCTCACCATGCGGCCACTCAGCCCGTGACCAATCTCCCCCCCGGGGGACTCACTCCCTGGCGATGTTCCACCAGGCGCCTGTCAGTCACCCCTCACAGCTGGTTTACCCACAGCTGGCTCAACCTCCCCAACTGACTCACCCCTCACAGCTGGTTTACCCACAGCTGAGTCAACCTCCCCAACTGACTCACCCCTCA
>WFAB01002311.1:0-45665 GCA_018977245.1 Lethenteron camtschaticum | reverse complement strand
TTAGAAAGGGGAAGAGATAATTAAGGAAGTGGCACTGTAGAGGGCGCAGCGAGCAATAGAGGGCAGGTGGTGAACGAGAGTCGTGACAGGCGGCTAGAGGATGATTGATGGGAAGGCGCGTGCGGAGCGAGGCGTCACGTGGGGGGAGGTTGAGGGCGGGGAGCGTCGTAGGCAGGGCGGGCGGGGCGGGGCGGGGCGGGGCGGGGCGGGGCGGGGCGGGCGGGGCGGGGCGGGGCGGGGCGGGGCGGGGCGGGGCGGGGCGGGGCGGGGCGGGGCGGGGCGGGGCGGGATTCCCCACGCAGGGCGCCATCTTGGCTGGTCACCGTGTGGAGGACGCGTGGTTCTTGTGGCGTCGTTGAATTCGTCTTCAACTACCGATCACAGCTGCTCCATGTGGCTTAGCAGCTCCTCAAGGTGGATCACCAGCTCGACCATGTGGCTTAGCAGCTCCTCAAGGTGGATCACCAGCTCGACCATGAGGCTTAGCAGCTCGTCAAGGTGGATTCCACCTCCTCAAGGTGAGTTGCCAGCTCATTCAGTGGAATTTTTTTGTCAAACACAGTTACGAGGCCTGTCTTGTGTTTAGAGTTAGTAATAGCCTAGACTCGTAGACCGTCGTTTTTTTAAGTGTAACATTAAAGCTATTTAAGTGCAAAATCCTCACATTGTTTTTCATTGTAACGAGGCGAGGAGGAGGCTGTAACACGTTCCCAAGAGGATGAAGTTTTAAATCGTGCGTCAACACGTGTTTAGATTGCGGCCTGCGTGGTGATTATCGGCAGCCTGTATGTAATTCAGGCGAGTCCGTGCTCTGAATATTGAGTTTTTGCGAGGTTTTTTCAAATATATTCCCTACGATCGATTTGGTTTATTTTGGTAATCTGACAGTGATTGTCAACCCCCCCCCCGGAATCATTTCCCGAAATATATTTCAGAACAAACGTTAAGGTGCAAAGTTGACAATTTGTCAATACAAAAGAGGGTTGGGTTTGGGTTTGTTTAGGGTTAGCGGTTAAGGGTTAGGGTCAGGGGGTTAGGGTTTTGGGATAGGGTTAGTATGATATATGTAGATTAAAAGTCAGACATTACACGATGAAATGTTCAAGTAAATATTAAAATTGGCATACTAACTTATGCCGTTTTTAGCCAAAATAAGCCAAATTCCACAGCTTTATTTTTCAACAAATTCGGTTGGGTCAGCCTTAGTATGCCATATGTTTAATTAAAAGTCAGAAATTTCACTATGCAATTTTCACGTCCATAAAAAATAAGCATGCTAACCTATGTCGTTTAGCCAAATTAGCAAAATGTTTACATCTTTATTTTTCAACAAAAGTTCATTCCTCTTTTGTATTTAGCCATAGTATGCTATATATTACATTAAAAGTGAGAAATTTAACGATTGCATTTTCACATCTCTAAAAGATATCAGCATACTAACTATGTAGTTTATTTGCTAAAATGAGCCAAATTTTCACATCTTAATTTTCCAAGAAAAGTTAATTCCTCCTTTTTGGTTTAGCATTAGGTATGCTATATTCTTTGGTTCTTTCGGTAAAGTCACGTATAAAGAAAAAAATAATAAATTAAATAATAACATACGACGTTTCGATTGCAACACAAGCAATCATCATCAGGTATAATGAAATAGCGACATAAAATCTAACCAGAAAAATTATAGACAGACATATAAGCAGACAGATATCACCAAGATACACACAGCGGGCAACACAGGTACAGGGAGGGGTGATCGTCTCTGTGGGGTGGCCTTAAATAGACAGAGGGGGTGGAGGCAGCGAGAGGGAGGGGTTAGAGACACAATTTACATGTCAATGAGTGCAACAAAAAGGATTGAGCAGGCTTAGGGGGAGAAAGAGACACACTAAAATTAAATAACCTAGCAAAGTATCGAAATGTTATGTAAAACGACACAGAAAGTCGGTCAACACACAATTAACGCATAGCCTGGTCGATTACGTATGTGCACGTGTGTCCACGTGCGTGCGCCGTGCGTGCGCGTGCGTGCCGCGGTGTGTACACACGCGTGCACGTGGGTGCACGCGTGTGTGCACGTGCCGTGCAGCGTACGTGCACGTGGCGTGCACGTGCGTGGCACGTGCCGCGCACCGTGCGTGCACGTGTGTGCACGTGCCGTGCACGTGTGTGCACGTGCGTGCACGTGCGGTGCACGTGCGTGCACACACGTGCGTGCACGTGCGTTGCACGTGCGTGCACGTGCGTGCCACGTTGCGTGCACGTGGGGGTTGCACGTGCGTGCACGTGGCGTGCACGTGCCCTGCACGTGGGTGCACGTGCGTGCACGTGCGTGCACGTGCGTNCGCGTGCGTGCGTGCACGTGCGTGCACGTGTGCACGTGCGTGCACTGGTGGCGTGCACGTGCTGCACTGCTGCACGTGGGTGCACGTGCGTGCACGTGCGTGCACGTGCGTGCGTGCGCNTGCGCGCGCGCGTGCGCGTGCGTGCGCGTNCGTGTGTGCACGTGTGTGCACGTGTGTGCACACACGTGCACGTGCACGTGCGTGCACGTGGGTGCACGTGCATTGCACGTGGGTGCACGTGCGTGCACGTGGCGTGCACGTGCGTGCACGTGGGTGCACGTCGTGCACGTGCGTGCACGTGCGGTGCACGTGCCTGCACGTGCACCCACACGTGCACGCGTGTGTACACACGCGCACGCACGCGCACGTGCGGGGTGCACGTGGTGGTGCACGCGTGTGCACGTGCGTGCACGTGCGTGCACGTGTGTGCACACGCGTGCACGTGGGTGCACGTGCGTGCACGTGCGTGCGTGCGCATGCGTGCGCGTGTGTGCACGTGCGTGCGCGTGTGTGCGCGTGTGTGCACGTGCGTGCACGTGCGTGCACGTGCAGTGCGTGCGTGGCGTGCGCGTGTGTGCACGTGCCGTGCACGTGCCGTGCGCGTGCGTGCGCGTGTGTGCACGTGCGGTATACATGTGTGCGTGTGCACGTGTGTGCGTGCGCGTGCGTGCNCGTGCGTGCAAACGCGTGCACGTGTGTGCACGCGTGGTGCACGTGGGTGTGCCGTGCGCGCGCGTGCGCGTGCGTGCGTGCGCGTGCGTGCACGGTGTGTAGGGGAGAAAGAGACACACTAAAATTAAATGACCTAGCAAAGTATCGAATGTTATGGTAAAACGACACAGAAAGTCGGTCAACACACAATTAACGCATAGCCTGGTCCGATTACGTATGTGCACGTGTGCCACGTGCGTGCGCGTGCGTGCGCGTGCGCGTGCGTGCGTGCGTGCGCGTGCACGTGCGTGCACGTGGGTGCACGCGCGTGCACGCACGTGCACCCACACGTGCACGCGTGTGTACACACGTCGCACGCACGCTGCACGTGCGTGCGTGCGCGTACGTGCACGTGCGTGCGCGTGCGTGCGCGTGCGCGCACGTGCGTGCACGTGTGGTGCACGTGCGTGCCGGGTGCACGTGTGCACGTGCGTGCACGTGCGTGCACGTGCGTGCACGTGGGTGCACGTGCGTGCACGTGCCTGCACGTGGGTGCACGTGCGTGCACGTGCGCGTGCGCGTGCGTGCGCGTGCGTGCACGTGCGTGCACGTGTGCGTGCACGTGTGTGCGTGCGTGCGTGTGCGTGCGTGTGCACGTGTGTGCACGTGCGCGTGCGTGCGTGCGTGCGCGTGCGTGCGCGTGCGCGTGCGTGCGCGTGCGCGTGCGCGTGCGTGCGTGCGTGCGTGCACGTGCGTGCACGTGTGTGCACGTGTGTGCACGTGTGTGAACGTGCGTGCGTGCGTGCACGTCGGTGCACGTGCGTGCACGTGCGTGCACGTGCGTGCACGTGTGTGCACGTGTGTGCAAACGCGTGCACGTGTGTGCGCGTGCGCGTGCGCGTGCGTGCACGTGCGTGTGCACGTGCGTGTGCACGTGTGCACGTGCATACGCGTGCGTGCGTGCGCGTGCGCGGTGCGTGCGTGTGTGCGCGTGCGTGCACGTGTACATGGGTNCGCACGTGTGCACGTGCGTGCGCGTGCNTGCGTGTGCACGTCTGTGCACGTGCGTGCGCGTGCGTGCGCGTGCGTGCGTGCGTGCGCGTGCGTGCACGTGCGTGCGCGTGCACGTGCGTGCACGTGCGTGCGCGTGTGCACGTGTGTGCACGCGGTGCAGTGTGGCACGGTGTCGCGTGGTCAGCGTGTGCGCGTGTGTGCACGTGCACGTNTGTGCGTGCGCACGTGCGTGCACGTGCGTGCGTGCACGTGTGTGCACATGNGTGCACGTGCGTGCGCGTGCGTGCGCGTGTGTGCACGTGCGTGCACGTGTGTGCATGTGTGTGCACGTGCGTGCACGTGCGTGCACGTGTGTACACGTGCGTGCGCGTGCATGCGCGTGTGTGCGCGTGGTGTGCACACGTGTGTGCACGTGTGTGCACGTGTGTGCACACACGTGCGCGTGTGTGCACACACGTGTGTGCACGTGTGTGCACGTGAACGCACGTGTGTGCACGTGTGTGCACGTGCGTGCACGTGCGTGCGCGTGCGTGCACGTGGGTGTACGTCTGTGCACGTGCGCGTGCGTGCGCGTGCGTGCGCGTGCACGTGCGTGCACGCGTGTGCACACGCGTGTGCACGTGTGTGCACGCGTGTGCGCGTGTGTGCACGCGTGTGCGCGTGTGTGCACGTGCACGTGTGTGCGTGCGCACGTGCACGTGCGTGCGCGCGTGCGTGCNCGTGCGTGCGTGCACGTGTGTGCGTGCACGTGCGTGCACGTGCGTGCACGTGTGTACACGTGCGTGCGCGTGCATGCGCGTGTGTGCGCGTGTGTGCACGTGTGTGCACGTGTGTGCGTGCATGCATACACACGTGTGTGCACACACGTGTGTGCACGTGTGTGCACGCGTGTGCACGTGTGTGCACGTGTGTGCGTGCCCGTGCACGTGTGTGCGCGTGCGTGCGCGTGCGCGTGCGTGCGACGTGNGTGNGTGCGTGCGTGCGTGCGTGCGCGTGCGTGCGCGTGCACACGCGTGCACGCNTGCGCACGTGTGCACGTGTGTGCACGTGTGTGCACGTGCGTGCGCACGTGCGTGCGCACGTGCACGTGTTTGCACGTGCACGTGTGCACGTGTGTGCGTNTGATTGCACGCGTGCGTGCACGTGCGTGCGCGCGTGCGTNCGCGTGCGCGTGTGTGCACACGCGTGCGTGCGTGCNCGTGCGTGCNCGTGCGTGCACGTGTGTNCACGTGTGTGTTTGCGCGTGCGTGTGCGCACACGTGCGCGTGCGTGCNTGCGCGCGCGTGCGTGCGCGTGCGTGCGTGCGCGTGCGTGCACGNGCGTGCGCGTGCGTGCGCGTGCGTTCGCGTGTGTGCACGTGCGTGCACGTGCGTGCGCGTGCGTGCGCGTGCGCGTGCGCGTGCGTGCGCGTGCGTGCAACTGCGTGCGTGCGTGCACGTGCGTGCACGCGCNTGCNCGGTGCGTGCGTGCGAACGCGCGTGTGTGCGCGCGCGCGCGTGCGTNCGTGCGCACGTGTGTGCGTGCGTGCGCGTGCGTGCGTGCGTGCGTGCACGTGTTGGCACACGCGTGCACGTGTGTGCACGTCTGTGCGCGTGCGCGTGCGTGTGCGTGTGCCGTGCGTGCACGTGCGTGCACGTGCGTGCACGCGTGTGCACGTGTGTGCACAGCGTGTGTTCACGTGTGCACGTGTGTNCACGTGCGTGTGCGCGTGTGCGTGCGTGCACGTCACGTGCGTGCACGTGTGTGCACGTGTGTGCACGTGCGTGCACGTGCGTGCACGTGCGTGCGTGCGTGCACGTGCGTGCACGTGTGCACGCGCGTGCGTGTGCGCGTGCNTGCGTGCGTGCACGTGTGCACGTGCACGTGTGCACGTGGGTGCGCACGTGCACGTGTGCACGCGTGTGCGTGCGTGTGTGTGCGTGCGTGCGCNTGCACGTGTGATTGCGCGCGCGCGTGCGTGNGTGTGCACGCGTGCGTGCGCGCACGTGCGTGTTCGCGTGTGTGCGTGNGCGCGCGCGTGCGCGCGCGCGCGCGCGTGCACNTGTACGTGCGCACGCGCACGCACGCGTGCGTGCACGTGCGTGTGCGCGTGTGTGTGCACGTGTGTGCGCGTGTGCGTTTGCNTGCGTGCNTGCGTGCNTNCGCGCNTGCGTGCGCNTGCGCGCGCGTGCGTGCGTGCGCGTGCGTGCGCGTGCGTGCGCGTGCGCGTGCGTGCGCGTGCGTGCACGTGCGTGCACGTGTGTGCACGTGCGTGCACGTGTGTGCACGTGCGTCCACGTGCGTGCACGTGCGTGCACGTGTGTGCACGTGTGTGCACACGCGTGCACGTGTGTGCACGCACGTGTGTGCACGTGTGTGCGTGCGTGCGCGTGCGCGTGCGCNCACATGCACGTGCACGTGCGTGCACGTGTGCACGTGTGTGCACGCACGTGCACGTGTGTGCACGTCTGTGCACGTGCGTGCGCGTGCGTGCGCGCGCGTGCGTGCNCGTGTGCATGTGTGCGTGCACNGTTGCGTGCGCNTGTGTGCGCGTGTGTGTGCGTGCGTGCGTGCGCGTGCNTNCNNNCACGTAAACANGCACGTGCGTNCACGTGTGCACGTGTGTGCGTGTGTGCGTGCACGTGCACACACGTGCACACACGTGCACGTGCGTGCGTGCGCGNGTGCGTGCGTGCGTGCGCACGCGCACGCGTGATTGCACGCNCNTGCGCGTGATTGAGTGCGTGCGCGCGCGCGTGCGTGCNCGCGTGCGCGCGCNTGCGCGTGCGCGTGCGTGCGTGCGCGCGCGTGCGCGTGCGCGTGCGCGAGCGACGTGNGTGCACACACGTGCGTGCACTGTGCACGTGCNTGCGTGCACGTGTTTGCACACGTGTGTGTGCACGTGNGTGNGGGTGCACGTGCGTGCGCATGCACGCGCGTGTGTGTGCGCNTGCACNCNTGATTGCACGCGTGCGCNTGTGCGCGTGCACACGCGTGCACGTGCGTGCACGCACGTGCGTGCGCGTGCGTGCGCGTGCGCGCGTGCGTGCGCGTGCGTGCGCGTGGCGTGCGCGTGTGTACACGCGTGCACGTGTGTGCACGTGTGNACGTGTGCACGCGTGCACGTGTGCACACGCGTGAGTGCGTGCGCGTNCGCGCGTGCGTNCGTGCGNGTGCGCNCGCGCGTGCGCGTGCGNGCGTGCACGTGCGTGTGCACGTGCGTGCGTGCANGTGTGCGTGCGTGTGCGCGCGCGCGTGCGCGTGCGCGCGCGTGCGTGCGCAGGCATGCGCGTGGTGCGTGTGCACGTGCACGTGCGTGCGTGCGCGTGTGCGTGCGCGTGCGTGTACGCGCGTGCACGTGCGTGCACGCGTGTGCATGTGTGTGCACGCGTGTGCATGTGTGCACGTGCGTGCGCGTGCGTNCGTGCGCGTGTGTGCGTGCNTGCGCGTGCACGTCCGCGTGTGCACGTGGGTGCACGTGTGTGCACGTGTGTGCNTGNGCGTGTGCGTGCGCGTGCGCGCGTGTGCGCGTGATCNTGNGCGCGCGCGTGCGTGATTGCACGCGTGTGNNCGTGCGCGGGCATGCNTGGGTGCGTGCGCGCGNGTGCACNTGCGCGTGCGNGTGCACGTGTGCACGTGNGCGTGCACACGCGTGTGCGTGCGCGCGCACGTGTGTNCACGNACGTNCGTGTGCACGTGCACGTGTGCACGTGCGCNTGNGTGTGCGTGCGCGTGCGCGCGCGTGCGTGCCGTACATGCGCGGTGCGCGCGCGTGCGCGTGCGTGCGCGTGCGCGCGCNCGCGCGCNCGCGCGTGCGCGCGTGCGTGTGCACGTGTGTGTGTGCGTCCGTGCGTGTGNGCGCGTGCGTGTGTNCACGCGTGTGCACGCGCACGCACACACGTGCACGCACGCGCACGCACGCGCACACATGTGCACGCGCACGCGTGCGTGCGTGCGCGTGCGCGCGCGCNCGTGCNCGTGCNCGCGCGTGCGCGCGTGCGGGTGATNGTGCGTGCGTNTCTGTGTGCNCGTGCGTGTGCGTGCGCGTGCGCGCGTGCGTGCGCGTGCGCGTGCGTGCGCGTGCGCGTGCGCGCGCGTGCGCGTGTGTGCACGTGCGTGCGCGTGTGCACGTGCGTGCACGTGCGTCCACGTGCGTGCACGTGTGTGCACGTGCGTCCACGTGCGTGCACGTGTGTGCACGTGTGTGCACGTGTGTGCGCGTGTGCACGTGTGTGCACGTGTGTGCACGTGCGTGAACGTGCGTGCGCGTGCGTGCACGTGCGTGCGTGTGGGTGCACGCGTGTGCGTTGTGGGTGCACGCGCGTGCACGTGTGCACGTGCGTGCGTGTGCGTGCGTGCGCNTGCGCGTGCGTGCGCGTGCACGNGNGTGCGTGCGTNCNCGTGCGTGCGTGCGCGCGCGTGCGTGCGCGTGCGCGCACGTGCGCGTGCATGCGCGTGCGCGTGCGTGTGCGCGCGTGCGCGCGCGTGCGCGCGCGTGTGTGCACGTGCGTGCACGTGCACGCGCGTGCACGTGTGTGCACGTGCGTCCACGTGCGTGCACGTGTGTGCACGTGCGTCCACGTGCGTGCATGCGTGCGCGTGCGTGCACGCGCGTGCGCGTGGGTGCACGCGCGTGCACGTGCGTGCGCGTGCGTGCGCGTGCGTGCATGTGCATGCACGTGCACACACGCGTGCACACACGTGCACGCGTGTGTACACACGCGCACGCACGCGCACGCACGCGCACGCGCGTGCACGCGCACGCACGCGCACGCACGTGCACACGCACGTGCACGCACGCACACACGCACGCGNACGCANANGCACACGCGCACACGTGCGTGTGCGTGCACGCGCACAAGCGTGCACACGTGGACACGCACACGTGCACGCGCGCGCACACACGTGCGCGCGCGCGCACGTGCACACGCGTGCACACGCGTGCACGTGCACACGCGTGCACGCACGCGCGCGCACGCACGCACGCGCACGCCGCGCGCACGTGCACGCACGTGCACGCACGTGCAACACGTGCACACACGTGTGTGCACACACGTGCACGTGTGTGCACACACGTGCACGCAAATCGGCCACGAGTACCGCTCCGGCTTCTCCCCTTGGCAGCGGCAGCAGGGGTGGTCGATAGGGAACCTGTCGCCGAGGGGGACTCGCAGGTGTTGGTCGCTCGCGACTCACTCCTCGATCTGCCTCTGGACGAATGGGGACGGTTCCAGATGGAAGACAATTCCCTCCTCAGGTTACGCCCGTCGTGCGGAGAGAGGGGGAAGATTGTCAGGAAAGTGTAGGTACTGTCAGGTTGCGGGAGGGTCTCCTCATGTCATGGGACGCCAGCTCGGGGCGTTACAGAATCGTCGTCCCCACCGCTCTGCGGGGCAGGGCCGTGTGGGCGGCGCACGAACGCGTCCTGCATTTAGGTATTCACAAAACGCTCGCTACACTGCAATTGGATTTTTTTTGGCCGGGAATGGCGCGCGATGTCGCCGACCTTTTGAATAGTTGCACACAGTGTGCGCGGCGGAAACACCCGGCTAGGGCGGCTTGCCCACCCCTTCAGTCCATTCAGGTGTCCCGGGTTAATGAGTTGGTGGCTCTTGACATTCTGGGTCCCTTCCCTTTCACCGCTCGGGGAAATAAGTACCTGCTGGTTGGGGGTTGAATATTTTCACCCGTTGGCCTATGGCCTGGCCCCTCCCCAACCAGTCGGCAGCAGCCATTGCGGAGGCGTTTCTCCAGGGCTACGTCCTGGATAAGGGTGCCCCGGAACGGCTGCTAACCGACCAGGGAAAGAACTTTTCGTCCAATCTTCTGCGGGAGGTTTGTGACCTTTTGTGCACACAGAAGGTCCGGACTTCCCCCTACCACCCGCAGAACGTCTACACCGGACCATTACCTCTATGTTGTGTCATCAGGTAGACGACACACAGTTGGATTGGGACCTGAAGATTCCCGGAGTTCTGGCCGCATATAGGTTAGCGCCTCACGCGGCCACGGGCTATTCGCCCTTCTACTTAATGTACGGCAGGGAAGTCGACCCCCCGTGGAGGTGCAATTGCGGGTCCAGTCTGCGGCTTCTCGCTCGAAACTGTCCCGAACACGCTCAGTTCAATATTCGGAAGTTGGTCGAGGCGAGGGTGGCCGCGCAGGAAAATTCCAGGGCAAGGCAACGGGCCAATGAGCGTCTGTATGATCGCCGGGTTACGGTGTATAAATGGGCGGTAGGGGATAAGGCGTGGCTGCACTGCCCGCAGGTGCCGCTGTCGACGTCATCGAAATTGCTGCGGCCCTGGCGGGGGCCGGTCGACATTGTTCGGGTCGTTCGGGACCAGTGTGTTAGGGTCGCGTGCGGACGGCGTTCTTGGTACGTGCACCCCTCGCGCCTGAAGCCCTATGTCGCACCACGCACTCACACACCTTCATCTCGCAGGGGCCGGCCGCGTGACGTGTCCGGCAGGTTGGGGGAGGGGCCTCGTGACCCCCTTGTTGTTCCAAAACCCCCTGCCACTCTTTCGGATGCTGCAGGTGTGAGTCCACCTAGGGTGGTCTCGCCAGAGGAGCGGGAAGCGAGCCGGCTGCCTGTCCAGCAGGAAGACGGCTCGCGGTCTGTGTCCCCGGGGCCTCGGAACGTGCCGGACGCCCGTCATCTGGCCCCTCCTGACCCTCCGCAAGGAACGCTGGCTTCTGGCGATGGACCCGCCACACGGACTCGTTCGAAGGGTCTCAGGTTCTCCTGAGACCTGTCGCAGACACACTGCCTCCTCACGGGGCCTGGGTGTTCGAGTCACCTTGTTCGTTGGTGTGGTGTGTCCGCGGTGTTCTTGTGTACAGGGGGGTTGGGGTAAATTATCGGGGATAGTTGTGTTGTTGTTGTTCTGTTGTTGTTATTGTTGTGTTGAGGCTCACGCATTGTTATTGTTGTGTTCAGAATTCCTGGTTCGCGAGTTAGGGTTGGGATGTGGATAGTGATGCAGCCGGGACGGCTGCGTGCTGTATAGGGGGGGGTGATGTGGTGGTCAAGGTTGACACCAAGGTTGACACAGGTCACACAGGTCACACAAGCTAGGGGAGAGGTACGTACCGGTCTGGACCGGCCCGGATTGACAGGGACGAGAGGTGGTTGGAACGGCTCTGAGGGGAGGGGGCTGGCGAGAGCCAGGGCCCGAGACACCCCCGCCCCTCAGAGAGAGGGGATATATAAGACGGCTCCCGGAGAGCGGAGGGGTCGATCGGAGGAGAAGCTGAAGGAGGAGAGCCGGAGATCCTGGACCCCCAAGCCTCAAGGATGACGCCCCGCTGGAACTGAGTGGGCTGAGTAGCTGTAGGCTAGGGAAGAGAGTAGCTGAGTAGCTGTAGGCTAGGGAAGAGAGTAGCTGAGTAGCTGTAGGCTAGGGAAGAGAGTAACAGAGTAGCTGGAGGCTAGGGAAGGAGAGAAATGAGAATAGAGCCGGAGGCTGTACCTCCCTAGGTTGTGTGTGTGGGACTGTTCCCCCAGTGAGTCCTGAGGACTAGTGTTATCGGAATAAAAGCGTGTGGCCTCTACGAAGTGTCGGTCTCATTCAAGAATACTACACATGGAAGTGTCGGAGATTGAATAAAAAAATACACGTTACATGGAGTTACTATTTTTTTATGTGAAGAACACAGGTGCTGAGAGAAATTAGAAAGGGGAAGAGATAATTAAGGAAGTGGCACTGTAGAGGGCGCAGCGAGCAATAGAGGGCAGGTGGTGAACGAGAGTCGTGACAGGCGGCTAGAGGATGATGATGGGAAGGCGCGTGCGGAGCGAGGCGTCACGTGGGGGGAGGTTGAGGGCGGGGAGCGTCGTAGGCAGGGGCGGGGCGGGGCGGGGCGGGGCGGGGCGGGGCGGGGCGGGGCGGGGCGGGGCGGGGCGGGGCGGGGCGGGGGCGGGGCGGGGCGGGGCGGGGCGGGGCGGGGGCGGGGATTCCCCACGCAGGGCGCCATCTTGGCTGGTCACCGTGTGGAGGACGCGTGGTTCTTGTGGCGTCGTTGAATTCGTCTTCAACTACCGATCACAGCTGCTCCATGTGGCTTAGCAGCTCCTCAAGGTGGATCACCAGCTCGACCATGTGGCTTAGCAGCTCCTCAAGGTGGATCACCAGCTCGACCATGAGGCTTAGCAGCTCGTCAAGGTGGATTCCACCTCCTCAAGGTGAGTTGCCAGCTCATTCAGTGGAATTTTTTTTGTCAAACACAGTTACGAGGCCTGTCTTGTGTTTAGAGTTAGTAATAGCCTAGACTCGTAGACCGTCGTTTTTTTAAGTGTAACATTAAAGCTATTTAAGTGCAAAATCCTCACATTGTTTTTCATTGTAACGAGGCGAGGAGGAGGCTGTAACACGTTCCCAAGAGGGATGAAGTTTTAAATCGTGCGTCAACACGTGTTTAGATTGCGGCCTGCGTGGTGATTATCGGCAGCCTGTATGTAATTCAGGCGAGTCCGTGCTCTGAATATTGAGTTTTTGCGAGGTTTTTTCAAATATACTTCCCTACGATCGATTTGGTTTATTTTGTGTAATCTGACAGTGATTGTCAACCCCCCCCCGGAATCATTTCCCGAAATATATTTCAGAACAAACGTTAAGGTGCAAAGTTGACAATTTGTCAATACAAAAGAGGGTTGGGTTTGGGTTTGTTTAGGGTTAGCGGTTAAGGGTTAGGGTCAGGGGGGTTAGGGTTTTGGGATAGGGTTAGTATGATATATGTAGATTAAAAGTCAGACATTACACGATGAAATGTTCAAGTAAATATTAAAATTGGCATACTAACTTATGCCGTTTTTAGCCAAAATAAGCCAAATTTCCACAGCTTTATTTTTCAACAAATTCGGTTGGGTCAGCCTTAGTATGCCATATGTTTAATTAAAAGTCAGAAATTTCACTATGCAATTTTCACGTCCATAAAAAATAAGCATGCTAACCTATGTCGTTTTAGCCAAAATTAGCAAAATGTTTACATCTTTATTTTTCAACAAAAGTTCATTCCTCTTTTGTATTTAGCCATAGTATGCTATATATTACATTAAAAGTGAGAAATTTAACGATTGCATTTTCACATCTCTAAAAGATATCAGCATACTAACCTATGTAGTTTATTTGCTAAAATGAGCCAAATTTTCACATCTTAATTTTCCAAGAAAAAGTTAATTCCTCCTTTTTGTTTAGCATTAGTATGCTATATTCTTTGGTTCTTTCCGGTAAAGTCACGTATAAAGAAAAAAATAATAAATTAAATAATAACATACGACGTTTCGATTGCAACACAAGCAATCATCATCAGGTATAATGAAATAGCGACATAAAATCTAACCAGAAAAAATTATAGACAGACATATAAGCAGACAGATATCACCAAGATACCACACAGCGGGCAACACAGGTACAGGGAGGGGTGATCGTCTCTGTGGGGTGGCCTTAAATAGACAGAGGGGGGTGGAGGCAGCGAGAGGGAGGGGTTAGAGACACAATTTACATGTCAATGAGTGCAACAAAAAAGGATTGAGCAGGCTTAGGGGGAGAAAGAGACACACTAAAATTAAATAACCTAGCAAAGTATCGAAATGTTATGTAAAACGACACAGAAAGTCGGTCAACACACAATTAACGCATAGCCTGGTCGATTACGTATGTGCACGTGTGTCCACGTGCGTGCGCGTGCGTGCGCGTGCGTGCGCGTGTGTACACACGCGTGCACGTGGGTGCACGTGTGTGCACGTGCGTGCGTGCCGGCGTGACGTGGCACGTGCGTGCACGTGCGTGCACGTGCGGCCGCGCACGTGGTGCCGGTGCACGTGTGTGCACGTGCGTGCACGTGTGTGCACGTGCGTGCACGTGCGTGCACGTGCGTGCACACGCACGTGCGTGCGTGCGCGTGCACGTGCGTGCACGTGTGCACGTGCGTGCACGTGCGTGCACGTGCCTGCACGTGCGTGCGCACGTGCGTGCACGTGCGTGCACGTGGGTGCACGTGCGTGCGCNTGCACGTGCGTGCACGTGCGTGCACGTGCNTGCACGTGCGTGCGCGTGCACGTGCCTGCACGTGGGTGCACGTGCGCGTGCGTGCACGTGGGTGCGCGTGCGTGNCGCGTGTGCGTGCGCGCGCGTGCGCGTGCGTGCGTGTGCGTGCGTGTGTGCACACGCGTGCACGTGTGTGCACGTGTGTGCACCACGTGCACGGCACGTGTGTGCACGTGTGCACGTGGGTGCACGTGCATGCACGTGGGTGCACGTGCGTGCACGTGCGTGCACGTGCGTGCACGTGTGCACGTTCGTGCACGTGCGTGCACGTGCGGGTGCACGTGGCTGCACGTGACCCACACGTGCACGCGTGTGTCCACGCGCACGCACGCGCACGTGCGTGCACGTGTGTGCACGCGTGTGCACGNGCGTGCACGTGCGTGCACGTGTGTGCACACGCGTGCACGTGGGTGCACGTGCGTGCGTGCGCATGCGTGCGCATGTGTGCGTGCGTGCGCGTGTGTGCGCGTGTGTGCACGTGCGTGCACGTGCGTGCGCGCGTNCGCGTGCACGTGCGTGCANGTGCGTGCGCGTGCGTGCGCGTGTGTGCACGTGCGTGNGCGTGTGCACGTGTGTGCGTGCGCGTGCGTGCGCGTGCGTGCAACGCGTGCACGTGTGTGCACGCGTGGTGCACGTGGTGTGCGTGCGCGCGCGTGCGCGTGCGTGCGTGCGCGTGCGTGCACGTGTGTTAGGGGGAGAAAGAGACACACTAAAATTAAATAACCTAGCAAAGTATCGAAATGTTATGTAAACGACACAGAAAGTCGGTCAACACACAATTAACGCATGCCTGGTCGATTACGTATGTGCACGTGTGTCCACGTGCGTGCGCGTGCGTGCGCCGTGCGTGCGCGTGTGTACACACGCGTGCACGTGGGTGCACGTGTGCACGTGCGTGCACGTGCGTGCACGTGCGTGCACGTGTGCACGCGCGTGCACGCACGTGCACCCACACGTGCACGCGTGTGTGCACACGCGCACGCACGCGCACGTGCGTGCGTGCGCGTGCGGTGCGCGTGCGTGCGGCGTGCGTGCGCGTGCGTGCGCGTGCACGTGTGTGTGTGCGTGNACGTGCGTGCGNGTGCGCNCGTGCGCGTGCGTGCGTGCACGTGGGTGCACGTGCGCGTGCGCGNGCCGTGCACGCGTGCGCGTGCGCGCGGGTGCATGTGCGTGCGTGCACGTGTGTGCACGTGTGTGCACGTGGTGAACGTGCGTGCACGTGCACGTGTGTGCGTGGTGTGCACGTGTGTGTGCACGTNCGTGCACGTGCGTGCGNGTGTGCNTGCGTGTGCGTGCGTGCGCGTGCGCGTGCGTGCGCNCGTGCGTGCGTGCGTGCGTGCACGTGCGCACGTGCGTGCACGTGCGTGCACGTGTGTGCACGTGTGTGCACGTGTGTGAACGTGCGTGCGTGCGCGTGTGCACGTCGGTGCACGTGCGTGCACGTGCGTGCACGTGCGTGCACGTGTGTGCACGTGTGTGCACGCATGTAAGTGTGCACGTGTGTGCACGTGTGCGCGTNCGTGTGTGCGTGCACGTGCGTGTGCACGTGCNTGCGCGTGCGCGCGTGCGTGCGCGTGTCGTGAGTGGCGCGTGCGTGCGCGTGTGTGCACACCACGTGTGTGCACGTGTGTGCACGTGCACGCACGTGCGTGTGTGCACGTGCGTGCACGTGCGTGCGCGTGCGCGTGCGTGGNTGCACGTCTGTGCACGTGCGTGCGCGTGCGTGCGTGTGCGCGTGCGTGCGCGTGCGTGCACGTGCGTGCGCGTGCACGTGCGTGCACGTGCGTGCACGCGTGTGCACGTGTGTGCACGCGGTGCAGTGTGGCACGGTGTCGCGTGGTCAGCGTGTGCGCGTGTGTGCAGCGTGTGTGCGTGCACGTGCNCGTGCGTGCACGTGTGCACGTGTGTGCACATCGTGCGTGCGTGCGCGTGCGTGCGCGTGTGTGCACGTGCGTGCACGTGTGTGCATGTGTGTGCACGTGCGTGCACGTGCGTGCACGTGTGTACACGTGCGTGCGCGTGCATGCGCGTGTGTGCGCGTGTGTGCACGTGTGTGCACGTGTGTGCACGTGTGTGCACACACGTGCGCACGTGTGTGCACACACGTGTGTCACGTGTGTGCACGTGAACGCACGTGTGTGCACGTGTGTGCACGTGCGTGCACGTGCGTGCGCGTGCGTGCACGTGCACGTGCGTGCGCGTGCGTGCGCGTGCGTGCGANCACGTGCGTGCACGTGCGTGCGCGTGTGCACGTGTGTGCACGCGTGTGCACGTGTGTGCACGCGTGTGCGCGTGTGTGCACGCGTGTGCGCGTGCGTGCACGTGTGTGCGTGCACGTGCACGTGCGTGCGTGTGCGCGTGCGTGCNCGTGCGTGCACGTGTGTGCATGTGTGTGCACGTGCGTGCACGTGCGTGCACGTGTGTACACGTGCGTGCGCGTGCGCGTGTGTGCGCGTGTGTGCACTGTGTGCACGTGTGTGCGTGTGTGCATGCNCACACGTGCACACACGTGTGTGTCACGTGTGTGCGCGTACGTGTGTGCACGTGTGTGCGTGCACGCGTGTGTGCGTGCNTNCGGCGTGCGCGCGTGCACACGCGTGCGTGCGTGCACAGACNTNNGCGCGTGCACGTGCACGTGTGCACGCGTGGCACGTGTGTGCACGTGCGTGCGTGCAACACGTGTGCACGTGCGTGCGCCGTGCACGTGTTTGCACGTGCACGTGTGCACGTGCGTGTGTGATTGCATGCGTGCACGATTGCGCACGTGCGTGCANGTNCNTNCATGCGTGTGTGCACACGCGTGCGCGTGCNCNTGTGCACGTGCGTGGCGTGCACGTGCACGNGCGTGCACGTGTGTGCACGTGTGTNCGCGCACNCNTGCGCGCGTGATTGCGCGTGTGCGTGCGCNTGCGTGCGCGTGCGTGCGCGTGCGCGTGCGTGCNCGTGCGTGCAACGTGCGTGCANGACGCNCNCGTGCGCGCGTGCGCGTGCACNGTGCGTGCACGCGNNCGGTGCGTGCGCNCGTGCGCGCGCGGCGCGNACACGCGTGTGCACTGTGTGCNTGCGCGTGCGTGTGCGTGCACGATGNGTGCACGTGTGTGCACGTGTGTGCGTGCGCGTGCGTGCGTGCGCGTGCACGTGCGTGCGCGTGTGCACGTGTGTGCACGCGTGTGCACGTGTGTGCACGTGTGTGCGTGCGCGTGCACACGTGCGCGTGCGTNCGTGCGTGCGCGTGCACGTGTACGTGCACGCGTGTGTGCACGTGCGCGTGCGTNCACGTGCGCGCGTGCACGTGTGGTGCACGTGTGCACGTGCGGTGCACGTGCGTGTGCGTGCGTGNACGCGTGTGCGTGTGCGCACACACGTGCACGCGCACACGTGTTTGCGTGCACGTACGTGGGCGTGTTGATTGCANNTGCGTGATTGCACGCGTNCGTGCACGCGCGCGCGTGCGTGCGTGCGTGTGCACGCNCACGCGCATGTACACCTCCGTGCGTGCGCACGCCTNCACGTGCGCGTAGGTGCATGTGCGCACNTNCGTGCGCGCGCGTGCNCGTGTGCAGGCGCACGCACNCACGTGCACGTGTACACGTNCACTGTGCACACGCGCGCGCGTGCACGTGCGCGTGCGCNTGCACGTGTGCACGTGCGCGTGCGTGCGATGCGTACGCGTGCGCNCGTGTGTGCGTGCNCNTGCGTGCGCNTGCGCGTGCGTGCGCGTGCGTGCGCGTGCGGCGCGCNTCGCGTGCGTGCGCGTGCGTGCACGTGCGTGCACGTGTGTGCACGTGCGTCCACGTGCGTGCACGTGTGTGCACGTGCGTCCACGTGCGTGCACGTGCGTGCACGTGTGTGCACGTGTGTGCACGCGTGCACGTGTGTGCACGCATGTGTGCGCGTGCNTGCACGTGTGTGCGTGCACGTGCGTGCGCGTGCGTGCACGTGCGTGCACGTGCGTGCACGCGTGCACGTGCACGTGCGTGCACGTGCGTGCACGTGCACGTGTGTGCACGTCNGTGCACGTGCGTGCGCGGTGCGTGCGCGCATGCGCGTGCGTGCNCGTGTGCATGTGTGCGTGCACGGCACATGTGTGCGTTGTGTGCGCGTGTGCGCGCGTGTGCGTGCGCGTGTGCNCNCACANGCGTGCACGCGCGCGTGCACGCATGTGCACGTGTGCACGTGTGTGCGTGCGTGCACGTGTGTACGTGCACACACGTGCACACGTGCACGTGCGTGCGTGCGCGCGTGCGTGCGTGCGTGCGCACGCGCATGTGCACGTNCGTGTNCGTNTGCGCGTGATTGTGCGCGCGTGCGCGCGCGTGCGNNCGCGCGCGCGCGTGCGCGTNTGCGTGTNCGTGNGCGCACGCGCGTGTGATTGCACGCGTGATCNCGTGCATGATTGCACGTGCACACGTGCACGTGTGTGTGTGCGCGTGTGCACGTGCGTGCACGTGCACGTGCGTCCGTNTGCGCACGTGTTTGCACACGTGTGCACGTGCGTGCGCNTGTGCACGTGTGTGCACGCGCGTGCACGTCGTGCACGTGTGTNCGTGCNCGTGCGTGCGCGTGATTGCACNTGCGCGTGCGTGCACACACNTGCGTGCACACGCGTGCACGTGCGTGCACGCANGNGCGTGCGTGCGCNTGCGTGCGCNTNCGCGCGCNTNCGTGCGCGCGCGTGATTGCACGCGTGCGCGCGCGTGAACANGTACGTGTGCACGTGGGTGCACGTGTNTNTGCGCGCNTGTGCGCGATTGCGCACGTGCGTGGGTGCGCGTGTGTGTGTGTGTGCGTGCGCGCGCGTGATTGCGCGTGCNTGCGTGCGTGCGCGTGCGTGCGTGCACGTGNGTGTGCACGTGCGTGCGTGCANGTGTGTGCACGNGCGTGCGTGCGCGTGCGTGCGTGCGCGTGCGCGTGCGCGCGTGCGTGCGCAGTGCGCGTGTGTGCACGTGTGTGCACGTGCGTGCGCGTGCGCGTGCGTGCACGCGCGTGCACGTGCGTGCACGCGTGTGCATGTGTGTGCACGCGTGTGCATGTGCACGTGCGTGCGCGTGCGCGTNCGTGTGCNTGCGCGTGCGTGNACGTCACGCGTGTGCACGTGGGTGCACGTGTGTGCACGTGCGTGCACGTGCGTGCGTGACGCGTGCGCGTGCGCGCGTGCGNGTGCGTGCGCNTGCGTGCGTGCGCNTGCGCGTGNGCGTNCGTGCGCGCGCGTGCGTGCGCGTGCGTGTGCGCGTGCACGTGNGCACGTGTAGCACGTGNGTGCGTGCGCGTGCGTGGGTGCACGTGCGGCTGCACGTGTGCACGTGTGTGCACGTGCGNGCACGTGCGTGCACGTGCGTGCACGTGTGTGCGCGTGCGTGCGCGTGCACGNGNGCGCGTGCGTGCGCGTGCGCGCGCGTGCGTGCGCGCGCGCGCGTGCGCGTGCTGCGTGCGCACGCNCGTGCGCGCGCGCNCGCGCGTGCGCGCGTGCGNGGGTGCACGTATGTGTGCACGTGTGTGTGTGCGTCCGTGCGCGTNCGCGTGCGTGCACGCGTGCACGCGCACGCACACACGTGCACGCACGCGCACGCACGCGCACGCACGCACGCGTGCACGTGCNTGCGCGCGCGCGTGATTGCACGCGTGATTNCGTGCNTGCNTGCNCGCGCGTGATTGCATNCGTGCATGNGTGCGNGCGNGTGCGCGTGCGCGTGCGTGCGCGTGCGCGTGCGTGCGCGTGCGCGTGCGTGCGCATTGCGCGTGCGCGCGCGTGCGCGTGTGTGCACGTGCGTGCGCGTGTGCACGTGCGTGCACGTGCGTCCACGTGCGTGCACGTGTGTGCACGTGCGTCCACGTGCGTGCGTGTGTGCACGTGTGTGCACGTGTGTGCGCGTGTGCACGTGTGTGCACGTGTGTGCACGTGCGTGAACGGCGTGCGCGTGCGTGCACGTGCGTGCGTGTGGGTGCACGCGTGTGCGTGTGGGTGCACGCGCGTGCACGTGTGTGCACGTGCGTGCGTGCGCNTGCGTGCGTGTGCGTGCGCNTGCGTGCGGCGCGTGCNCGTGCGTGTGCGTGCGCGTGCGCGCACGTGCGCGTGCACGTGCGTGCGCGTGCGTGCGTGAGTGCGCGTGCGCGCGCGTGCGCGCGCGTGCGTGANCGCNTGTGCACGTGCGTGCACGTGTGTNCACGCGCGTGCACGTGTGTGCNNGTGCGTCCACGTGCGTGCACGTGTGTGCACGTGCGTCCACGTGCGTGCATGCGTGCGCGTGCGTGCACGCGCGTGCGCGTGGGTGCACGCGCGTGCACGTGCGTGCGCGTGCGTGCGCGTGCGTGCATGTGCATGCACGTGCACACACGTGCACACACGTGCACGCGTACANACGCGCACGCACACGCACGCATGTGCANGNACGCGCACGCACGCACACGCACGTGCACGCACGCACNCACACGCACGCGCACACGCGTGCACCCACACGTGTGTGNACGCGCGNGNACGCGCACACGTGCACGCGNACACACGTGCGCACACACGNGCGCACACGCGCGCGCANGCACANGTTGNACACGTGTGCGCGCNCGCACGCGCACGCANGCGCGCGCGCGCGCACACGCACGTGCACGCACGTGCAACACGTGCACACACNTGTGTGCACACACGTGCACGTGTGTGCACACACGTGCACGCAAATCGGCCACGAGTACCGCTCCGGCTTCTCCCTTGGCAGCGGCAGCAGGGGTGGTCGATAGGGAACCTGTCGCCGAGGGGGACTCGCAGGTGTTGGTCGCTCGCGACTCACTCCTCGATCTGCCTCTGGACGAATGGGGACGGTTCCAGATGGAAGACAATTCCCTCCTCAGGTTACGCCGTCGTGCGGAGAGAGGGGAAGATTGTCAGGAAAGTGTAGGTACTGTCAGGTTGCGGAGGGTCTCCTCATGTCATGGGACGCCAGCTCGGGGCGTTACAGAATCGTCGTCCCCACCGCTCTGCGGGGCAGGGCCGTGTGGGCGGCGCACGAACGCGTCCTGCATTTAGGTATTCACAAAACGCTCGCTACACTGCAATTGGATTTTTTTGGCCGGGAATGGCGCGCGATGTCGCCGACCTTTTGAATAGTTGCACACAGTGTGCGCGGCGGAAACACCCGGCTAGGGCGGCTTGCCACCCCTTCAGTCCATTCAGGTGTCCCGGGTTAATGAGTTGGTGGCTCTTGACATTCTGGTCCCTTCCCTTTCACCGCTCGGGAAATAAGTACCTGCTGGTTGGGGTTGAATATTTCACCCGTTGGCCTATGGCCTGGCCCCTCCCCAACCAGTCGGCAGCAGCCATTGCGGAGGCGTTTCTCCAGGGCTACGTCCTGGATAAGGGTGCCCCGGAACGGCTGCTAACCGACCAGGGAAAGAACTTTTCGTCCAATCTTCTGCGGGAGGTTTGTGACCTTTTGTGCACACAGAAGGTCCGGACTTCCCCCTACCACCCGCAGAACGTCTACACCGGACCATTACCTCTATGTTGTGTCATCAGGTAGACGACACACAGTTGGATTGGGACCTGAAGATTCCCGGAGTTCTGGCCGCATATAGGTTAGCGCCTCACGCGGCCACGGGCTATTCGCCCTTCTACTTAATGTACGGCAGGGAAGTCGACCCCCCCGTGGAGGTGCAATTGCGGGTCCAGTCTGCGGCTTCTCGCTCGAAACTGTCCGAACACGCTCAGTTCAATATTCGGAAGTTGGTCGAGGCGAGGGTGGCCGCGCAGGAAAATTCCAGGGCAAGGCAACGGGCCAATGAGCGTCTGTATGATCGCCGGGTTACGGTGTATAAATGGGCGGTAGGGGATAAGGCGTGGCTGCACTGCCCGCAGGTGCCGCTGTCGACGTCATCGAAATTGCTGCGGCCCTGGCGGGGGCCGGTCGACATTGTTCGGGTCGTTCGGACCAGTGTGTTAGGGTCGCGTGCGGACGGCGTTCTTGGTACGTGCACCCCTCGCGCCTGAAGCCCTATGTCGCACCACGCACTCACACACCTTCATCTCGCAGGGGCCGGCCGCGTGACGTGTCCGGCAGGTTGGGGAGGGGCCTCGTGACCCCTTGTTGTTCCAAAACCCCCTGCCACTCTTTCGGATGCTGCAGGTGTGAGTCCACCTAGGGTGGTCTCGCCAGAGGAGCGGGAAGCGAGCCGGCTGCCTGTCCAGCAGGAAGACGGCTCGCGGTCTGTGTCCCCGGGGCCTCGGAACGTGCCGGACGCCCGTCATCTGGCCCCTCCTGACCCTCCGCAAGGAACGCTGGCTTCTGGCGATGGACCCGCCACACGGACTCGTTCGAAGGGTCTCAGGTTCTCCTGAGACCTGTCGCAGACACACTGCCTCCTCACGGGGCCTGGGTGTTCGAGTCACCTTGTTCGTTGGTGTGGTGTGTCCGCGGTGTTCTTGTGTACAGGGGGTTGGGGTAAATTATCGGGATAGTTGTGTTGTTGTTGTTCTGTTGTTGTTATTGTTGTGTTGAGGCTCACGCATTGTTATTGTGTGTTCAGAATTCCTGGTTCGCGAGTTAGGGTTGGGATGTGGATAGTGATGCAGCCGGGACGGCTGCGTGCTGTATAGGGGGGGTGATGTGGTGGTCAAGGTTGACACCAAGGTTGACACAGGTCACACAGGTCACACAAGCTAGGGAGAGGTACGTACCGGTCTGGACCGGCCCGGATTGACAGGGACGAGAGGTGGTTGGAACGGCTCTGAGGGGAGGGGGCTGGCGAGAGCCAGGGCCCGAGACACCCCGCCCCTCAGAGAGAGGGGATATATAAGACGGCTCCCGGAGAGCGGAGGGGTCGATCGGAGGAGAAGCTGAAGGAGGAGAGCCGGAGATCCTGGACCCCCAAGCCTCAAGGATGACGCCCCGCTGGAACTGAGTGGGCTGAGTAGCTGTAGGCTAGGGAAGAGAGTAGCTGAGTAGCTGTAGGCTAGGGAAGAGAGTAGCTGAGTAGCTGTAGGCTAGGGAAGAGAGTAACAGAGTAGCTGGAGGCTAGGGAAGGAGAGAAATGAGAATAGAGCCGGAGGCTGTACCTCCCTAGGTTGTGTGTGTGGGACTGTTCCCCAGTGAGTCCTGAGGACTAGTGTTATCGGAATAAAAGCGTGTGGCCTCTACGAAGTGTCGGTCTCATTCAAGAATACTACACATGGAAGTGTCGGAGATTGAATAAAAAATACACGTTACATGGAGTTACTATTTTTTTATGTGAAGAACACAGGTGCTGAGAGAAATTAGAAAGGGGAAGAGATAATTAAGGAAGTGGCACTGTAGAGGGCGCAGCGAGCAATAGAGGGCAGGTGGTGAACGAGAGTCGTGACAGGCGGCTAGAGGATGATTGATGGAAGGCGCGTGCGGAGCGAGGCGTCACGTGGGGGAGGTTGAGGGCGGGGAGCGTCGTAGGCACGGGGNCGGGCGGGCGGGGCGGGCGGGCGGGCGGGGCGGGGCGGGCGGGCGGGNCGGGGCGGGGCGGGCGGGGCGGGNCGGGCGGGCGGGGCGGGCGGGATTCCCCACGCAGGGCGCCATCTTGGCTGGTCACCGTGTGGAGGACGCGTGGTTCTTGTGGCGTCGTTGAATTCGTCTTCAACTACCGATCACAGCTGCTCCATGTGGCTTAGCAGCTCCTCAAGGTGGATCACCAGCTCGACCATATGGCTTAGCAGCTCGTCAAGGTGGATTCCACCTCCTCAAGGTGAGTTGCCAGCTCATTCAGTGGAATTTTTTTGTCAAACACAGTTACGAGGCCTGTCTTGTGTTTAGAGTTAGTAATAGCCTAGACTCGTAGACCGTCGTTTTTTAAGTGTAACATTAAAGCTATTTAAGTGCAAAATCCTCACATTGTTTTTCATTGTAACGAGGCGAGGAGGAGGCTGTAACACGTTCCCAAGAGGATGAAGTTTTAAATCGTGCGTCAACACGTGTTTAGATTGCGGCCTGCGTGGTGATTATCGGCAGCCTGTATGTAATTCAGGCGAGTCCGTGCTCTGAATATTGAGTTTTTGCGAGGTTTTTCAAATATACTTCCCTACGATCGATTTGGTTTATTTTGTGTAATCTGACAGTGATTGTCAACCCCCCCCCGGAATCATTTCCCGAAATATATTTCAGAACAAACGTTAAGGTGCAAAGTTGACAATTTGTCAATACAAAAGAGGGTTGGGTTTGGGTTTGTTTAGGGTTAGCGGTTAAGGGTTAGGGTCAGGGGGTTAGGGTTTTGGGATAGGGTTAGTATGATATATGTAGATTAAAAGTCAGACATTACACGATGAAATGTTCAAGTAAATATTAAAATTGGCATACTAACTTATGCCGTTTTTAGCCAAAATAAGCCAAATTTCCACAGCTTTATTTTTCAACAAATTCGGTTGGGTCAGCCTTAGTATGCCATATGTTTAATTAAAAGTCAGAAATTTCACTATATTTTCTCCATAAAAAATAAGCATGCTAACCTATGTCGTTTTAGCCAAAATTAGCAAAATGTTTACATCTTTATTTTTCAACAAAAGTTCATTCCTCTTTTGTATTTAGCCATAGTATGCTATATATTACATTAAAAGTGAGAAATTTAACGATTGCATTTTCACATCTCTAAAAGATATCAGCATACTAACCTATGTAGTTTATTTGCTAAAATGAGCCAAATTTTCACATCTTAATTTTCCAAGAAAAAGTTAATTCCTCCTTTTTGTTTAGCATTAGTATGCTATATTCTTTGGTTCTTTCGGTAAAGTCACGTATAAAGAAAAAATAATAAATTAAATAATAACATACGACGTTTCGATTGCAACACAAGCAATCATCATCAGGTATAATGAAATAGCGACATAAAATCTAACCAGAAAAAATTATAGACAGACATATAAGCAGACAGATATCACCAAGATACACACAGCGGGCAACACAGGTACAGGGAGGGTGATCGTCTCTGTGGGGTGGCCTTAAATAGACAGAGGGGGTGGAGGCAGCGAGAGGGAGGGGTTAGAGACACAATTTACATGTCAATGAGTGCAACAAAAAGGATTGAGCAGGCTTAGGGGAGAAAGAGACACACTAAAATTAAATAACCTAGCAAAGTATCGAAATGTTATGTAAAACGACACAGAAAGTCGGTCAACACACAATTAACGCATAGCCTGGTCGATTACGTATGTGCACGTGTGTCCACGTGCGTGCGCGTGCGTGCGCGTGCGTGCGCGTGTGTACACACGCGTGCACGTGGGTGCACGCGTGTGTGCACGTGCGTGCACGTGCACGTGCGTGCACGTGCGTGCACGTGGCGTGCGTGCACGTGTGTGCGTGCACGTGCGCGTGCGTNCGCGTGNACGCATGTGCGTGCGTGCGTGCGTGCNCGTGTGCACGTGCGTGTGCACGTGCNTGCACGCGTGCGTGCGTGCGTGCACGTGCGCGTGCGTGCACGTGCGCGCGCGCGTGCGTGCACGTGCGTGCGCGTGCACGTGCCTGCACGTGTGCACGTGCGCGTGCGTGCACGTGGTTGCGCGTGCNTGCGCNCGTGCGCGCGCGTGCNCGTGCGCGTGCGTGTNTGCACGTGTGTGCACGTGTGTGCACGTGCACGTGCACGTGTGCACGTGGGTGTGCACGTGGGTGCACGTGCGTGCACGTGCGTGCACGTGCGTGCACGTGTGCACGTTCGTGCACGTGCGTGCACGTGCGGNTGCACGTGCCTGCACGTGCACCCACANGTGCACGCGTGTGTACACACGCGCACGCACGCGCACGTGCGTGCACGTGTGTGCACGCGTGTGCACGTGCGTGCACGTGCGTGCACGTGTGTGCACACGCGTGCACGCACGTGCGTGCACGTGCGTGCGTGCGCATGCGTGCGCATGTGTGCACGTGCGTGCGCGTGTGTGCGCGTGTGTGCACGTGCGTGCACGTGCGTGCANGNGCGCGCGTGCNCGTGCACGTGCGTGCGCGTGCGCGTGCGTGCGCGTGTGTGCACGTGTGCGTGCGTGTGCGCGTGCGTGCGTGNACGCGTGCACGTGTGTGCACGTGTGCACGTGTGTGCGTGCGCGCGCGTGCGCGTGCGTGCGCGTGCGTGCACGTGTGTTNGGGGGAGAAAGAGCACACTAAAATTAAATAACCTGCAAACGTACGTGTTATGTAAACGAGCACGAAAGTCGGTCACACACATTAACGCATNGCCTGGTCGATTACGTATGTGCACGTGTGTCCACGTGCGTGCGCGTGCGTGCGCGTGCGTGCGCGTGCACACGCGCACGTGGGTGCACGTGTGCACGTGTGCACGTGCGTGCACGTGCGTGCACGTGTGCACGCGCGTGCGCACGTGCACACGTGCACGCGTGTGTACCACGCGCACGCACGCGCACGTGCGTGCGTGCGCGTGCACTGCGTGCGCNCGTCGTGCGCNTCTGCGCGTGTGTGCACGTGCACGTGTGCACGTGCGTGCANGTGCGTGCACGTGCGTGCACGCGTGCGTGCACGTGTGCACGTGGGTGCACGTGCGTGCGCGTGCATGTACGCGTGCACGTGCGCGGGTGCNCGCGCACACACGTGCGCGTGTGTGCGTGCGTGCGNGCGCGCATGTGCGTGTGTGCGCGTGCGCGTGTGGCGTGCGCGTGCACGCGNGCGCGCTGCGGGTGCGCGGTGCGNGCGCGTNCGTGTGCGCGTGCGTGCGTGCACGTGCGTGCACGTGTGCACGCACGTGTGTGCACGCGTGCGTGTGTGCGTGATAACACGTGCGTGCACGTGCGTGCACGTGCGTGCACGTGTGTGCACGTGTGTGCTTGCACGTGTGTGCGCGTGCGCGCGCGCGTGCACGTGGGTGCACGTGTGTGCGTGCGTGCACGTGCNTGCACACGTGNGCACGTGTGCGTGCGCGGTGCGCGTGCTCGTGCGTGCGTGCGCGTGTGTGCACATGCGTGCGTGTGCGTGTGTGCACACGCACGTGCACGTGTGTGCACGTGCGTGCGCGTGTGCACGTGCGTGTACGTGCGTGCGTGCGCGGTGTGCGTGCGTGCGTGCGCGTGCGCTGCNTGCACGTGCGTGCGTGTGCACGCGTGTGCACGTGCGTGCGCGTGCACGCGTGTGCGCGTGTGTGCNCGCACGTGTGTGCGTGCAGTGTGTGTGTGCGTGCACGTGCGTGCACGTGTGCACGTGTGTGCGTGTGCGTGCGCGTGCGTGCGCGTGTGCACGTGCGTGCACGTGTGTGCATGTGTGTGCACGTGCGTGCACGTGCGTGCACGTGTGTACACGTGCGTGCGCGTGCATGCGCGTGTGTGCGCGTGTGTGCACGTGTGTGCACGTGTGTGCACGTGTGTGCACACACGTGCGCGTGTGTGCACACGTGTGTCACGTGTGTGCACGTGCGCGTGNGTGCACGTGTGTGCACGTGCGTGCACGTGCGTGCGCGTGCGTGCACGTGGTGCGTCNGTGCGTGCGTGCGCGTGTGCGCGTGCGCGTGCCACGTGCGTGCANGCGTGTGCACACGCGTGTGCACGTGTGTGCACGCGTGTGCGCGTGTGTGCGTGCGCGTGTGTGCACGTGNGGTGCGTGTGTGCACGTGTGTGCGNGCGTGCACGTGTGCGTGCGNGTGCGTGCGCGTGTGCGCGTGCGTGCACGTGTGTGCGTGCACGTGCGTGCACGTGCGTGCACGTGTGTACACGTGCGTGCGCGTGCATGCGCGTGTGTGGCGCGTGTGTGCACGTGTGCACGTGTGTGCANGTGTGTGCATGCACACGCGTGCNCACACGTGTGCACGTGTGTGCGCGCACGTGTGTGCGTGCGTGCGCCCGTGTGTNCGCGTGCGTGCGTGCGCGTGCGTGCGTCNTGCACGTGCGCGCGTGCGCGTGCGTGCACCTGCGTGCACGGCNGTGCACGTGGTGCACGTGGTGCACGTGTGTGCGTGCACACACGTGCGTGCACGTGNNCANGCGTGNACGTGTTTGCACGTGCACGTGTGTGTGATTGCACNTGTGCGTGCGTGCACGTGCANGCGTGCACGCCGTGCGTGCACGTGGCGTGCGCGTGCGCNCGCAGGCATGCGTGCTCGCACGTGTGTGCGCGTGCGTGCGTGCACGCACGTGCNTGCACGTGTGTGCACGTGTGTGCACATNCGCGCGCGTGCGTNTGATTGCGTGCGCNTGCGTGCGTGCGTGCGCGTGCGTGCGCGTGCGTGGTGTGTGCACGTGCGTGCGTGCGCGTGCGTGCGCNCGTGCGCGCGTGCGCGCGCGCGTGCGCNTGATTGCACGCGTGCGCGTNCGCGTGTGTGTGCACACGTGTGCACGCGTGTGTGCNTGCGCGCGTGCNCGTGATTGCGTGCGCGCGCGTGATTGCACGCGCGCGTGATTGCATGTGTGCACNTTTGTGCGCNCAGGGTGCGTGCGCGTGCGCGTGCGCGGGTGCGTGCGTGNGTGCACGTGACACACNCGTGCACGTGGTGCACGTCTGNGCGCTGCGTGCGTNCGTGCGCGTGCACGTGCGTGCANGCGTGTGCACGTGTGTGCGTGCACGTGNGTGCACGTGTGTNCGTGCGCGTGCACGGTGCGTGTGCGTGTGCNTGNGCGCGCGCGTGTGTGTGCATGTTTGCACACGCGTGTGCACGTGCACGCGTGCACGTACACGTGTGTGCGTGCGCACGCGCGACGTGCACGTGATTTGCGTGTGCGTGCACGTGTGCACGCGCGTGTGTGCGCGTGCGTGCACGTGCGTGCGNGTGCACGTGTGTGCACGTGTGTGCACGTGGTGTGTGCACGCGATGTGCGTGCGCGTNCGTGCGTGCGCGATTGCANNTGNGTNCGCGTNCNCGCGCGTGTGCGTGCNTGNGTGTGCACGCGNGCNTGCGGGTGNACACGTGTGCGTGCNCATGCGNGTTGNGCNTGTGTGCGCGCGCGCGCNTNTGCNCGTGTGTGCGTGCACGTGTGTGCACGTNTNCACGTGCACGCACACGCGTGCACGTGCGCACGTGTGTGCACGTGTGCACGGCGTGTGCGTTTGCNTGCGTGCGTGCACACGTGTGTGCGTGCGCGCNTGCGCGCNTGGCGTGCGTGCGCNTGCGTGCGCGTGCGTGCGCGCGCNTGCGCGTGCGCGTGCGTNCACGTGCGTGCACGTGTGTGCACGTGCGTCCACGTGCGTGCACGTGTGTGTGCGTCCACGTGCGTGCACGTGCGTGCACGTGTGTGCACGTGTGTGCACGCGTGCACGTGTGTGCACGCGTGCNCGTGTGTGCACGTGTGTGCGTGCGTGCGCGTGCGCGTGCGTGCAANGNGNGCGCACGTGCACGTGCGTCACGTGTGCGTGCACACACGTGCGTGCGTGCACGTGTGTGCACGTGTGCACGTGCGTGCGCGTGCGCGTGCGTGCGCGCGTGTNCNCATGTGTGCGTGCACATGTGTGCGTGCGTCNTGTGTGCGCGTGTGCGCGCGTGCGCGTGTGCGCGTGCNNACANGNGTGCGCACGTGTGGCACGTGTGTGCACGTGTGCACGTGCACGTGTGTACGTTTGTGCACGTGCACACCCGTGCACGTGCGTGCACGTGCGCACGTGTGTGCACGTGCGTGCGTGCGCGTGCGNNCGTGTGATTGCACGTGCGCGTGATTGAGTGCGTGCGCGCNTGCGNNCGCGTGCGCNTNTNCGTGCGTGCGTGCGCGCACGCGCNTGTGTGCACNCGCGTGATCNCGTGCNCACGCGCGTGCACGTGCGTGTGTGTGCGCGTGTGCACGTGCGTGCACACACGTNCACGTGCGTCCGTGCGCGCACGTGTGCACGTGTGTGTGCGTGNGGGTGCACGTGTGGTGCGCGCGTNCATGCACGTGCGTGCNCNTGNGCGCGTGTGTGTNCGTGCGCNCGTGCGTGTGCGCANGTGCGGGTGTGTGCACACGCGTGCACGTGCGGTGCACGTGCANGTGCGTGCGCGTNCGGCGCGCGCGTGCGCGTGCGTGTGCGCGTGTGTGCACGTCATACACGTACGTGTGNACGTGTGCACGTGCGTGCNCGCGTGATTGCGCGCGTGCGCGCGTGCGTGCGCNTGATTGCGCNCGCGNGCGTGCGCACGCGTTGTGCGCGTGCCGTGCGTGCACGTGCNTGCANGTGTGGTGCACGTGNGTGCACACGCGTGCACGTGTGCGTGCACGCGTGCGCNCGCGCGCGCGTGCGCGTGCGCGGGCGCGTGCGCGCGCGTGTGTGCACGTGTGNGNGCGCGTGCGCGTGCGCGTGCGTGCGCGTGCGTGTACGCGCGTGCACGTGCGTGCACGCGTGTGCATGTGTGTGCACGCGTGTGCATGTGTGCACGTGCGTGCGCGTGCGCGCGTGCGTGCNTGCGCGTGCACGTCACGCGTGTGCACGTGGGTGCACGTGTGTGCACGTGCGTGCACGTGCNTGCGTGCGTGCGGCGGCGCGTGCGCGTGCGTNCGCGTGCGNGTGCGTGCNCGTGCGCGTGCGCNTNCGCGTNCGCGCGTNCGTGCGCNTGCGCGCGNGTGCATGCACGCGTGCACGTGATTGTGCACGTGNGCACGTGNGTNCGTGCGTGCGCGTGCATGCNCGTGCACGTGCGTGCACGTGTGCACGTGTGTGCACGTGCGTGCACGTGCGTGCACGTGCGTGCACGTGGTGCGNGTGCGTGCGCGTGCGTGCTCACGCGCGTGCGTGCNCGTGCGCGCGCGTGCGTGCGGCGTGCGCGCGCGTGCGCGTGCGTGCGTGCGNGCGNNCGCGCGCGTGCNCGCGTGCGCGATGCGTGCGCGTNCGTGCCGTGTGTGTGCGTGCACGTGACANNCGTGCANGTGTGTNCGTGCGCGTGCACGTGCACGCGTGCACGCGCACGCACGTGCACGCACGCGCACGCACGCGCGTGCACGCGCGTGCACGTGCGTGCGTGTGTGCGCGCGCGTGATTGCACGCGTGATTNCGTGCNTGCNTNCGTGCGTGCATGCGTGCGTGCGTGCGTGCGTGTGCGCGTGTGTGCGTGCGCGTGCGCGCNTGCGCGCNTGCGCGTGCGTGCGCGCGCGTGCGCGCGCGTGCGCGTGTGTGCACGTGCGTGACGCGTGTGCACGTGCGTGCACGTGCGTCCACGTGCGTGCACGTGTGTGCACGTGCGTCCACGTGCGTGCACGTGTGTGCACGTGTGTGCACGTGTGCGCGTGTGCACGTGTGTGCACGTGTGTGCACGTGCGTGAACGTGCGTGCGCGTGCGTGCACGTGCGTGCGTGTGGGTGCACGCGTGTGCGTGTGGTGCACGCGCGTGCACGTGTGTGACACGTGTGCGTGTGCGTGCNTGCGTGCACANGTGTNCGTGCGCNCGTGCGTGTGCGTGCGCGTGCGCGCACGTGCGCGTGCNTGCGNGTGCGTGCGTGTGCGTGANTNCGCGTGCGCGCGCGTGCGCGCGCGTGTGTGCACGTGCGTGCACGTGTGCACGCGCGTGCACGTGCGTGCGTCCACGTGCGTGCACGTGTGTGCACGTGCGTCCACGTGCGTGCATGCGCGTGCGTGCACGCGCGTGCGCGTGGGTGCACGCGCGTGCACGTGCGTGCGCGTGCGTGCGCGTGCGTGCATGTGCATGCACGTGCACACGCNTGCACACACGTGCACGCGTGTGCACGCGCACGCACACGCGNACGCGCNNGNACGCGCACGCACGCACANGCACGTGCACGCACGCACACACGCACGCACGCCANCACACGCACACGTTGGTGNACGCGCGCGTGTACGNACAAGCGTGTGCACACGTNCGCACACGTGCACGCGNACACACGTGCGCACACACGCGCGCGCACNNGCACGCGTGCACACGNGTGCACACGCACCCACGCGNGCACGCACACACGCGCGCGCGCGNGCACACGCACGTGCACGCACGTGCAACACGTGCACACGTGTGTGCACACACGTGCACGTGTGTGCACACACGTGCACGCAAATCGGCCACGAGTACCGCTCCGGCTTCTCCCTTGGCAGCGGCAGCAGGGGTGGTCGATAGGGAACCTGTCGCCGAGGGGGACTCGCAGGTGTTGGTCGCTCGCGACTCACTCCTCGATCTGCCTCTGGACGAATGGGGACGGTTCCAGATGGAAGACAATTCCCTCCTCAGGTTACGCCGTCGTGCGGAGAGAGGGGAAGATTGTCAGGAAAGTGTAGGTACTGTCAGGTTGCGGGAGGGTCTCCTCATGTCATGGGACGCCAGCTCGGGGCGTTACAGAATCGTCGTCCCCACCGCTCTGCGGGGCAGGGCCGTGTGGGCGGCGCACGAACGCGTCCTGCATTTAGGTATTCACAAAACGCTCGCTACACTGCAATTGGATTTTTTTNGGCCGGGAATGGCGCGCGATGTCGCCGACCTTTTGAATAGTTGCACACAGTGTGCGCGGCGGAAACACCCGGCTAGGGCGGCTTGCCCACCCCTTCAGTCCATTCAGGTGTCCCGGGTTAATGAGTTGGTGGCTCTTGACATTCTGGGTCCCTTCCCTTTCACCGCTCGGGGAAATAAGTACCTGCTGGTTGGGGTTGAATATTTCACCCGTTGGCCTATGGCCTGGCCCCTCCCCAACCAGTCGGCAGCAGCCATTGCGGAGGCGTTTCTCCAGGGCTACGTCCTGGATAAGGGTGCCCCGGAACGGCTGCTAACCGACCAGGGAAAGAACTTTTCGTCCAATCTTCTGCGGGAGGTTTGTGACCTTTTGTGCACACAGAAGGTCCGGACTTCCCCCTACCACCCGCAGAACGTCTACACCGGACCATTACCTCTATGTTGTGTCATCAGGTAGACGACACACAGTTGGATTGGGACCTGAAGATTCCCGGAGTTCTGGCCGCATATAGGTTAGCGCCTCACGCGGCCACGGGCTATTCGCCCTTCTACTTAATGTACGGCAGGGAAGTCGACCCCCCCGTGGAGGTGCAATTGCGGGTCCAGTCTGCGGCTTCTCGCTCGAAACTGTCCGAACACGCTCAGTTCAATATTCGGAAGTTGGTCGAGGCGAGGGTGGCCGCGCAGGAAAATTCCAGGGCAAGGCAACGGGCCAATGAGCGTCTGTATGATCGCCGGGTTACGGTGTATAAATGGGCGGTAGGGGATAAGGCGTGGCTGCACTGCCCGCAGGTGCCGCTGTCGACGTCATCGAAATTGCTGCGGCCCTGGCGGGGGCCGGTCGACATTGTTCGGGTCGTTCGGGACCAGTGTGTTAGGGTCGCGTGCGGACGGCGTTCTTGGTACGTGCACCCCTCGCGCCTGAAGCCCTATGTCGCACCACGCACTCACACACCTTCATCTCGCAGGGGCCGGCCGCGTGACGTGTCCGGCAGGTTGGGGGAGGGGCCTCGTGACCCCCTTGTTGTTCCAAAACCCCCTGCCACTCTTTCGGATGCTGCAGGTGTGAGTCCACCTAGGGTGGTCTCGCCAGAGGAGCGGGAAGCGAGCCGGCTGCCTGTCCAGCAGGAAGACGGCTCGCGGTCTGTGTCCCCGGGGCCTCGGAACGTGCCGGACGCCCGTCATCTGGCCCCTCCTGACCCTCCGCAAGGAACGCTGGCTTCTGGCGATGGACCCGCCACACGGACTCGTTCGAAGGGTCTCAGGTTCTCCTGAGACCTGTCGCAGACACACTGCCTCCTCACGGGGCCTGGGTGTTCGAGTCACCTTGTTCGTTGGTGTGGTGTGTCCGCGGTGTTCTTGTGTACAGGGGGTTGGGGTAAATTATCGGGGATAGTTGTGTTGTTGTTGTTCTGTTGTTGTTATTGTTGTGTTGAGGCTCACGCATTGTTATTGTTGTGTTCAGAATTCCTGGTTCGCGAGTTAGGGTTGGGATGTGGATAGTGATGCAGCCGGGACGGCTGCGTGCTGTATAGGGGGGGTGATGTGGTGGTCAAGGTTGACACCAAGGTTGACACAGGTCACACAGGTCACACAAGCTAGGGGAGAGGTACGTACCGGTCTGGACCGGCCCGGATTGACAGGGACGAGAGGTGGTTGGAACGGCTCTGAGGGGAGGGGGCTGGCGAGAGCCAGGGCCCGAGACACCCCCGCCCCTCAGAGAGAGGGGATATATAAGACGGCTCCCGGAGAGCGGAGGGGTCGATCGGAGGAGAAGCTGAAGGAGGAGAGCCGGAGATCCTGGACCCCCAAGCCTCAAGGATGACGCCCCGCTGGAACTGAGTGGGCTGAGTAGCTGTAGGCTAGGGAAGAGAGTAGCTGAGTAGCTGTAGGCTAGGGAAGAGAGTAGCTGAGTAGCTGTAGGCTAGGGAAGAGAGTAACAGAGTAGCTGGAGGCTAGGGAAGGAGAGAAATGAGAATAGAGCCGGAGGCTGTACCTCCCTAGGTTGTGTGTGTGGGACTGTTCCCCAGTGAGTCCTGAGGACTAGTGTTATCGGAATAAAAGCGTGTGGCCTCTACGAAGTGTCGGTCTCATTCAAGAATACTACACATGGAAGTGTCGGAGATTGAATAAAAAAATACACGTTACATGGAGTTACTATTTTTTATGTGAAGAACACAGGTGCTGAGAGAAATTAGAAAGGGGAAGAGATAATTAAGGAAGTGGCACTGTAGAGGGCGCAGCGAGCAATAGAGGGCAGGTGGTGAACGAGAGTCGTGACAGGCGGCTAGAGGATGATTGATGGGAAGGCGCGTGCGGAGCGAGGCGTCACGTGGGGGAGGTTGAGGGCGGGGAGCGTCGTAGGCAGGGCGGGCGGGGCGGGCGGGCGGGCGGGCGGGCGGGCGGCGGGCGGGCGGGGCGGGGCGGGNCGGGCGGGCGGGCGGGCGGGGCGGGGCGGGGATTCCCACGCAGGGCGCCATCTTGGCTGGTCACCGTGTGGAGGACGCGTGGTTCTTGTGGCGTCGTTGAATTCGTCTTCAACTACCGATCACAGCTGCTCCATGTGGCTTAGCAGCTCCTCAAGGTGGATCACCAGCTCGACATGTGGCTTAGCAGCTCCTCAAGGTGGATCACCAGCTCGACCATGAGGCTTAGCAGCTCGTCAAGGTGGATTCCACCTCCTCAAGGTGAGTTGCCAGCTCATTCAGTGGAATTTTTTTGTCAAACACAGTTACGAGGCCTGTCTTGTGTTTAGAGTTAGTAATAGCCTAGACTCGTAGACCGTCGTTTTTTTAAGTGTAACATTAAAGCTATTTAAGTGCAAAATCCTCACATTGTTTTTCATTGTAACGAGGCGAGGAGGAGGCTGTAACACGTTCCCAAGAGGGATGAAGTTTTAAATCGTGCGTCAACACGTGTTTAGATTGCGGCCTGCGTGGTGATTATCGGCAGCCTGTATGTAATTCAGGCGAGTCCGTGCTCTGAATATTGAGTTTTTGCGAGGTTTTTTCAAATATACTTCCCTACGATCGATTTGGTTTATTTTGTGTAATCTGACAGTGATTGTCAACCCCCCCCCGGAATCATTTCCCGAAATATATTTCAGAACAAACGTTAAGGTGCAAAGTTGACAATTTGTCAATACAAAAGAGGGTTGGGTTTGGGTTTGTTTAGGGTTAGCGGTTAAGGGTTAGGGTCAGGGGGTTAGGGTTTTGGGATAGGGTTAGTATGATATATGTAGATTAAAAGTCAGACATTACACGATGAAATGTTCAAGTAAATATTAAAATTGGCATACTAACTTATGCCGTTTTTAGCCAAAATAAGCCAAATTTCCACAGCTTTATTTTCAACAAATTCGGTTGGGTCAGCCTTAGTATGCCATATGTTTAATTAAAAGTCAGAAATTTCACTATGCAATTTTCACGTCCATAAAAAATAAGCATGCTAACCTATGTCGTTTTAGCCAAAATTAGCAAAATGTTTACATCTTTATTTTTCAACAAAAGTTCATTCCTCTTTTGTATTTAGCCATAGTATGCTATATATTACATTAAAAGTGAGAAATTTAACGATTGCATTTTCACATCTCTAAAAGATATCAGCATACTAACCTATGTAG
This sequence comes from Lethenteron camtschaticum, assembly GCA_018977245.1. Taxonomy (NCBI): domain Eukaryota; kingdom Metazoa; phylum Chordata; class Hyperoartia; order Petromyzontiformes; family Petromyzontidae; genus Lethenteron; species Lethenteron camtschaticum. Next base: position 9,726 of record WFAB01002311.1, on the reverse strand, counting down.
TTTATTTGCTAAAATGAGCCAAATTTTCACATCTTAATTTTCCAAGAAAAAGTTAATTCCTCCTTTTTGTTTAGCATTAGTATGCTATATTCTTTGGTTCTTTCGGTAAAGTCACGTATAAAGAAAAAATAATAAATTAAATAATAACATACGACGTTTCGATTGCAACACAAGCAATCATCATCAGGTATAATGAAATAGCGACATAAAATCTAACCAGAAAAAATTATAGACAGACATATAAGCAGACAGATATCACCAAGATACACACAGCGGGCAACACAGGTACAGGGAGGGTGATCGTCTCTGTGGGGTGGCCTTAAATAGACAGAGGGGGTGGAGGCAGCGAGAGGGAGGGGTTAGAGACACAATTTACATGTCAATGAGTGCAACAAAAAGGATTGAGCAGGCTTAGGGGAGAAAGAGACACACTAAAATTAAATAACCTAGCAAAGTATCGAAATGTTATGTAAAACGACACAGAAAGTCGGTCAACACACAATTAACGCATAGCCTGGTCGATTACGTATGTGCACGTGTGTCCACGTGCGTGCGCGTGCGTGCGCGTGCGTGCGCGTGTGTACACACGCGTGCACGTGGGTGCACGTGTGTGCACGTGCGTGCGCGTACGTGCACGTGCGTGCACGTGGTGCACGTGCGCGCACGTGCGTGCACGTGTGTGCACGTGCGTGCACGTGCACGTGCGCACACGNGCGTGCACGTGCGTGCACATGCGTGCACGTGCGTGCACGTGCGTGCGCGTGCACGTGCGTGCACGTGGGTGCACGTGCGCGTGCGTGCACGTGTGTGCCGTGCACGTGGTGCGTGCANGTGCGTGCGTGCGTGCACGTGCGTNCGTGCACGTGCGTGCACGTGCGTGCACGTGCGTGCGCGTGCACGTGCACGTGGGTGCACGTGCGTGCAGCGTNCGTGCACGTGGTTGCGCNTGTGCNTGCGCNTGCGCGCGCGCGTGCGTGCGCGTGCGTGCGCGTGCGTGCACGCACGTGTGTGCACACGTGCGCACACGGCACGTGGGTGTGCACGTGGGTGCACGTGCGTGCACGTGCGTGCACGTGCGTGCACGTGTGCACGTNCGTGCACGTGCGTGCACGTGCGTGCACGTGCCTGCACGTGCGTGCACGCGTGTGTACACACGCGCACGCACGCGCGTGTGCACGTGTGTGCACGCGTGTGCACGNGCGTGNACGTGCGTGCACGTGTGTGCACACGCGTGCACGTGGGTGCACGCACGTGCGTGCGCGCATGCGTGCGCGTGTGCACGTGCGTGCGCGTGTGTGCGCGTGTGTGCACGTGCGTGCACGTGCGTGCGCGCGTNCGCGTGTGTNCACGTGCGTGCGCGTGCGCGTGCGTGCGCGTGTGTGCACGTGCGTNCATGCACGCGCGCGTGTGCNCGTGCNTGNGCGTGCACGTGTGTGCACGTGTGCANGTGCGTGCGCGTGCGCGTGCGTGCGTGCNCGTGCGTGCACGTGTGTGGGGAGAGAGCACANAAATTAAATAACCTGCACGTGTGTGCACNGAAAGTGTCCACACATTGCCATGGNNGATGCNACGTGTGCACGTGTGTCCACGTGCGTGCGCGTGCGTGCGCGTGCGTGCGCGTGCACACGCGCAGTGGTGCGTGTGCACGTGTGCACGTGCGTGCACGGTGCGTGCAGTGTGCACGCGCGTGCACGCACACACGTGCACGCGTGTGTACGCGCACGCANGCGCANGCTGCGCGTGCACGTGGTGCGTGCGTGTCCGCGCGTNCNCGTGTGTGNGCGTGTTTGCACACGCACACGCGTNTGTGTGTGTCGTACGCACACGCNTGCNCGTGTGCGCACGTGGGCNTGCGTGCGTGCGCGTGNGTGCGTGCACGTGNNTGACGTGCNTGCGTNCGCGATGCGTCGTGCCGTGGTGCGTGNGCACGTGTTTGCACACGCGTGCACGTGTGTGGCNTGTGTGCNCGTGCCNNGTGGGGTGCGNGTGATTGCGCGTNCGCNTGCGTNCNCNTGCGCGTGGCGCGTNCGCGCGTNCNNGGNGTGCGCGCATNCACGNGTGTGCACGGTGCACGTNGNGCACGGCGTGCNGTGCGTNTGCNTCGATAACCGCGTGCGTGCAGTGCGTGCGTGGTGCAGTGTGTGCANGTTTGCACACNCACNCACGTGTGCACGTCACGCGTGCGTGCACNNCGTGCGTGNNTGCGTGCGTNCGTGTGCACGTGCGGGCGTGCACNTGTGTNCACGATCCGTGCGTGCGTGCGCGTGCGCCACGTNTGCACGTGNGTGCTGTGTGCGCACGTCACACGCGTGTGCACGCANNTGCACGTGTGCACGTGCGTGCGTGCGCGTGCGTGCACACGTGCACGCACGTGCGTGCGCGCGTGGTGCGCGTGCGCAGCGCGTGCGCGTGCGTGCGTNCGTNCGCCGTNCGTGCACGTGGGTGCACACGCGTGTGCACGTGTGTCAGCGCGTGTNTGCACGTGTGCGCGTGTNCGTGTGTGCGTGCGGTACACGTGCGTGCGCTGCACGTGCGTGNNCGTGCGTGCACGGTGCGTGTGTGCGTNCANGTGCNTGCGCGCGTGCGTGCGCGTGTGCGTGCNTGCACGTGTGTGCGTGCACGNGTGCGTGCACAGTGTGNGTGGTGCGCGTGCATGCGCNCGCNTGNGTGCACGNGTGCACGTGGCACAGTGTGTCACGCGTGCGTGNACTGTTGNGTGTGGTCNCACACTGCCTGTGCGNNCACTGTCGGGCGTGCGTGCACACGTGCGTGCGCTGCGNGCGGTGCGNCGCGNGAGNGCGTGTGCGCGTGCGTNTGCGCGCCGCGTGCGTGCGTGNNCGNGGCGTGCGTATACGCGTACGTGCACGTGTGTGCGNGCGCGTGCACGANGTGCGTNTGTNCGTGCCGTGTGCTGNGCGTGCGTGCGTGNGTGNGTCGTGCGTGCGCNTGNTGCCTGCGGCACACACGTGCACNTGNGTGTGTGNGCACTGCGTGCANGCTTGCGGCGTGTGCACGTGNGTGCGCGTGNNTGCCGTGTGNCGGTGCATGCCGNGTGNGCGTGAAGCCNTGAGTNCACATGNGTGTGNAGCNGTGNGTNCATGCCGGNCNTGTATGTNNGTCACGTGGTCNCACNTAGGGGACACGTCGNGTACGGNNCGNNNGCACGTNCGTGNGGCACGTCGTGTGTGCCGCTAGGCCTGTGGNNNTGCNTNGTGCGCNTNCNTCACGGTGTGCCGTCACGCAGGCTGGCTGTGCCCACGCGTGTACACGCTNNNCATGNTGTGTGCACNTGCGCGTCGCAAGNGCGGTGGCGCNCGTGTTCCTGTGNGCACACGNGGTGCGCACGTGNNTNNGTGCACGCGATGCCNNTGCNTNCGNGGCGANCGCACACACGTGGCGCGAGTGCGCGCGTGCACACGCAGGCATGTGTGCACACGCTGTGCGTGCGTGCNCGTNCANGCCGATGTGCGCGCGGGTGNGTTGATNCTGTCAGTCGCGCGCACGNNCGCGTGACGCACTGGCGCGCGTGATTGCGCACGCGTNTGATTGCGTGTGTGGCGTGTGCGCGTGTGTNCACGTGTGGTGCGGTGTGGCACACGCGTGTGTGCGTGCANNCACGTGCGCGTGCGCGCGCGTNCGCGTGCGCGCTNCGCGCGCATGCACGTGTGTGTNCNCACGNGTCCGCGCGCACGTAGTGCANGATTGCGCCGNCGAGTNNTGAAGTGCGTGCNCCGATGCACGTGCATGTNTNNATGCACGTGTACNCGTGCGTGTGTGTGCGTGCAGCGCCTGCGTGCGCGTGCGCNCACGCGTGCNCNTACNNGGCANGNNGCGTGCGTGTGCGTGTGTGCGCACGGGGTGTGCGAACGNNNGTNCGCGCACGCGTGCGTGTGTGTGCGTGCGTGCGGTGCGTGCGCNCNNNCGCNCACACGCACGCGTGCGNGTGCGCACACACACGCNTGTGCGCGTGTGCGCGCGNTGCNCACGTGATGTGCACGTGTGTNCGGTGCGCGTGTGTGCGCGCACGTGCGCGCGTGTGTGCTGCGTGCGCACNTNCGTGCACGTGGCGTACGTGACANGTGCACGGGTGCAGTGCGNGTGCGCGTGCGCCGTGCCGTGCGTGCGTNGCACGTTAATGTGTGGGTNCGTGGGTAGCACGCGCGCGCGTGNTCCACGNGCGTGTGCACGTGTGTNCGCACGNGCGCGCGCGGGTGTGCGCGTNCNNGCGTGCGCATGCGCGNGCACGTGCACGTGTGCNNGTGTGCGCGTGCGCGCGTGTGTGCACGTGCNCGCGCGTGCNTGCGCGTNCACGCGTGNACACGCGCACGTGTGTGTGCACGTGCNTGCTANNTGTACACGCGTGTGTNCGTGCACGCGCGCNCACNGTGTGTGCGGTGNGTCANGCACACGTGCNTGCGCNTGCTNCNCNTGCGCGTGCNCNTGNGGTGCANGTGCGNNCNCGGTGCACGCGTGCGCGTGCNGGTGNGTCATCNTGCGTGCGCATCNCGCGTGTNCGCACGTGCATGCGCCGAATTGNGTGCTGTGTGGTGCGTNCGTTAATGTGTGTGTGNGTGTGNGCGTGCGTGCGTGCGTGTGCNCGTNCAAACACACACGCGTGCTGCGTTTGCACGTCNTGTGCNGTNCNNNTGGCGTGCNCNTGTGTGCNTNCNTGCGNTNCAACGNGTGCNNGANGTGTGCGCGTCCGCGNGTCCGCNNGTGGCGGNGTGCGCACGTGTANCGTGTGTGCGCGTGTGCGCGCAAACGCGCGCGCGCGCGTGTGNTCNCACGCGTNTTGCGCNGTGTGCGTGCGNATCCGCACGNGGGNGCCACGNCGCACACGTGTNCCACGCGTTGGTGCACACGTGGCNCGCGTCACNTGNGTGCACACGCGTGTGCNNCAACGTGGTGGATCCGGCACGAATCGTGGCGCGCGCGTGAACCGTCNTGCGCGCGCNTGNCNGTGCAGTCANCGTGCATGCNTGTTNGTGCTGNTCNTGNNNGGCACNNGCGTGGCNCGGTNCGTGNATCCAGTGGTNCATNGTGNGCGTGCNNGTGGTGCGTNNCACATNNGTGCAACGTGNGTGTGCACGTGCNGCACGTGNGGGCCGTGNNCGCNTACACGCTGTACACATGGCATGTGCGCGCACGCGCGCGCGTGTGTGGCGTNCGTGCGCGCGCGCGTGCGCNCGTGTATGCAGNNNGGNGTNCCGNGTCNTGATTGCGCGTGCNCNTGNGTGCTGCGTGCNCGGATGNNGCCNTGGTGTGTGCGTGATNGAATGNGTGCACACGTGGTGCANGNGNGTNCACTCGGTGTGCGTGNNTGNTGCGCGANGTGCNNGNGTCCNNNTGCAGTGCGGCNTGNNGCGGTNCGTATGTGCGGTGTGTGCGCACACGTGCGCGTNCCACGTGCGTGNCTGTGTGTGCGTGTGCACACGNGCACNTNCGCGCGTGTGTGCCGGACGCGTGGCGTGCGTGCACGTGGTGTTAATGTGCNNGATGCACNTCNCACGCGCGCGTNCGCGCTTGGANTNCGCGTGATTGCGCGTGCNTGNNNNTNNGTGNGNGGGTGNACACGTGTGTNCANGTGTGCGGTGCACACACGCGCGTGTGCGTGTGTGTGCGGGCGCGCGTGCGCTTNCGTGCNNNCACGCGTGCGTNTGCACGCGCGCGCNTGCGCGTGCGTGCGCGCATCNTTAATGCNCACACGCNTCGTGTGCGTNCACGCTGNGCGGCGTGCGCACGCGTGCNGCNTGCNTGCGGATTCGGCTGCNACACGCACGCGTGCGCGTGAGCACGTGNGTNCGCGTGCAGCGTGCGTGTGCATGCGCTGTNTGCGTGTGCGTNCATGCGNGNGTGTGCATGTGNGCACGNNCGCGCGTGTGTGCGCGCGTNNGCGTNCGTCGTNACCACGNGTNTGCGCGCNTGCGCGTGCGTGCNTGTGCNTGCGCNTGGATCGCGTGNGTGCGCTGTGCTGCTGTGTGNCGTGCGTGCACGTGNACGTGCGNTGNGGCANGTGTGTCGATGAAACCGTGCACGCACGCGTGCACGCGTGCGCGCACGTGCGCANGCGCGTGGGTGCAGNGCGNGCGGNGTNCGTGCGTGATTGCGTGCGCGCGGCGTGCNCGTGTGCGCCNTGATTGCACGTGNAANGACGNGCGTGTGCGCGCGTGTGCGCNCGTNCNCGGCGCGCNTGCGGGCGCGTGCATGCGCGTGCGNTGGTGCGCGCNCGTGCGCGCGCGTGCGCGTGTGTGCACGCGTGANCGCGTGTGCACGTGCGTGCGTGCGNGTGCGTGCAGTGNGTGCGTCCAGTGTGTGCGTGCGTGTGTGCACGTGTGCACGTGTGTNCGTGTGCANGTGTGTGCGTGGTGCAGTGCGTGTGCGTGCGCGTGCGTGACGTGCGTGCGTGTGGGTGCGCGTGTGCGTGTGTGCACGCGCGTGCGTGTGTNCGTGNGTGCNTGCNCNTGCGCTTGTGCGCGTGCNTGCGTGCANGCGTGCGCGTNTGCGTGCGGTGCGCGCACNTGCGGGCGTGTGCGCGTGCGTGTGCGTAGTGCGCNTGCGCGCGCGTGCGCGTGCGTGGCNCGTGTGTGCACGTGTGCACGTGTGCACGCGCGTGCACGTGCACACGTGCGCGTGCGTGCACGTGTGTGCACGCACGTGCGTGCATGCGTGCGCGTGCGTGCACGCGCGTGCGCGTGGGTGCACGCGCGTGCACGTGCGTGCGCGTGCGTGCGCGTGCGCATGTGCACANGTGCACACGTGCACACACGTGCACGCGTGTGTACACACGCGCACGCACGCGCACGCACGCGCACGCACGCACGNNCGCACGCGCACGCACGTGCACGCANGTGCACGCACGTGCACGCACACACATGGCGTGCACGCCGCACACACGTGCACACACGTGCACACGCGTGCACACACGTGCACCCGCGTGCACACGTGCGCACGNGCACGCACGCACGCACGNGCGCACGCGCANGCACGCATGTGCACANGCACGTGCGTGCACACGCACGCAAACACGCACGTGTGCGCGCACACACGNACGCANGCGCGCGCANGCGCGCACACGCACGTGCACGCACGTGCAAGCACGTGCACACACGTGTNCACACACGGCACGTGTGTGCACACACGTGCACGCAAATCGGCCACGAGTACCGCTCCGGCTTCTCCCTTGGCAGCGGCAGCAGGGGTGGTCGATAGGGAACCTGTCGCCGAGGGGGACTCGCAGGTGTTGGTCGCTCGCGACTCACTCCTCGATCTGCCTCTGGACGAATGGGGACGGTTCCAGATGGAAGACAATTCCCTCCTCAGGTTACGCCGTCGTGCGGAGAGAGGGGAAGATTGTCAGGAAAGTGTAGGTACTGTCAGGTTGCGGGAGGGTCTCCTCATGTCATGGGACGCCAGCTCGGGGCGTTACAGAATCGTCGTCCCCACCGCTCTGCGGGGCAGGGCCGTGTGGGCGGCGCACGAACGCGTCCTGCATTTAGGTATTCACAAAACGCTCGCTACACTGCAATTGGATTTTTTTGGCCGGGAATGGCGCGCGATGTCGCCGACCTTTTGAATAGTTGCACACAGTGTGCGCGGCGGAAACACCCGGCTAGGGCGGCTTGCCCACCCCTTCAGTCCATTCAGGTGTCCCGGGTTAATGAGTTGGTGGCTCTTGACATTCTGGGTCCCTTCCCTTTCACCGCTCGGGAAATAAGTACCTGCTGGTTGGGGTTGAATATTTCACCCGTTGGCCTATGGCCTGGCCCCTCCCCAACCAGTCGGCAGCAGCCATTGCGGAGGCGTTTCTCCAGGGCTACGTCCTGGATAAGGGTGCCCCGGAACGGCTGCTAACCGACCAGGGAAAGAACTTTTCGTCCAATCTTCTGCGGGAGTTTGTGACCTTTTGTGCACACAGAAGGTCCGGACTTCCCCCTACCACCCGCAGAACGTCTACACCGGACCATTACCTCTATGTTGTGTCATCAGGTAGACGACACACAGTTGGATTGGGACCTGAAGATTCCCGGAGTTCTGGCCGCATATAGGTTAGCGCCTCACGCGGCCACGGGCTATTCGCCCTTCTACTTAATGTACGGCAGGGAAGTCGACCCCCCCGTGGAGGTGCAATTGCGGGTCCAGTCTGCGGCTTCTCGCTCGAAACTGTCCGAACACGCTCAGTTCAATATTCGGAAGTTGGTCGAGGCGAGGGTGGCCGCGCAGGAAAATTCCAGGGCAAGGCAACGGGCCAATGAGCGTCTGTATGATCGCCGGGTTACGGTGTATAAATGGGCGGTAGGGGATAAGGCGTGGCTGCACTGCCCGCAGGTGCCGCTGTCGACGTCATCGAAATTGCTGCGGCCCTGGCGGGGGCCGGTCGACATTGTTCGGGTCGTTCGGGACCAGTGTGTTAGGGTCGCGTGCGGACGGCGTTCTTGGTACGTGCACCCCTCGCGCCTGAAGCCCTATGTCGCACCACGCACTCACACACCTTCATCTCGCAGGGGCCGGCCGCGTGACGTGTCCGGCAGGTTGGGGGAGGGCCTCGTGACCCCCTTGTTGTTCCAAAACCCCCTGCCACTCTTTCGGATGCTGCAGGTGTGAGTCCACCTAGGGTGGTCTCGCCAGAGGAGCGGGAAGCGAGCCGGCTGCCTGTCCAGCAGGAAGACGGCTCGCGGTCTGTGTCCCCGGGGCCTCGGAACGTGCCGGACGCCCGTCATCTGGCCCCTCCTGACCCTCCGCAAGGAACGCTGGCTTCTGGCGATGGACCCGCCACACGGACTCGTTCGAAGGGTCTCAGGTTCTCCTGAGACCTGTCGCAGACACACTGCCTCCTCACGGGGCCTGGGTGTTCGAGTCACCTTGTTCGTTGGTGTGGTGTGTCCGCGGTGTTCTTGTGTACAGGGGGTTGGGGTAAATTATCGGGGATAGTTGTGTTGTTGTTGTTCTGTTGTTGTTATTGTTGTGTTGAGGCTCACGCATTGTTATTGTCGTGTTCAGAATTCCTGGTTCGCGAGTTAGGGTTGGGATGTGGATAGTGATGCAGCCGGGACGGCTGCGTGCTGTATAGGGGGGGGTGATGTGGTGGTCAAGGTTGACACCAAGGTTGACACAGGTCACACAGGTCACACAAGCTAGGGGAGAGGTACGTACCGGTCTGGACCGGCCCGGATTGACAGGGACGAGAGGTGGTTGGAACGGCTCTGAGGGGAGGGGGCTGGCGAGAGCCAGGGCCCGAGACACCCCCGCCCTCAGAGAGAGGGGATATATAAGACGGCTCCCGGAGAGCGGAGGGTCGATCGGAGGAGAAGCTGAAGGAGGAGAGCCGGAGATCCTGGACCCCCAAGCCTCAAGGATGACGCCCCGCTGGAACTGAGTGGGCTGAGTAGCTGTAGGCTAGGGAAGAGAGTAGCTGAGTAGCTGTAGGCTAGGGAAGAGAGTAGCTGAGTAGCTGTAGGCTAGGGAAGAGAGTAACAGAGTAGCTGGAGGCTAGGGAAGGAGAGAAATGAGAATAGAGCCGGAGGCTGTACCTCCCTAGGTTGTGTGTGTGGGACTGTTCCCCAGTGAGTCCTGAGGACTAGTGTTATCGGAATAAAAGCGTGTGGCCTCTACGAAGTGTCGGTCTCATTCAAGAATACTACACATGGAAGTGTCGGAGATTGAATAAAAAAATACACGTTACATGGAGTTACTATTTTTTTATGTGAAGAACACAGGTGCTGAGAGAAA